>JWHW01030552.1:364778-384017 GCA_000931545.1 Papilio glaucus | reverse complement strand
CGGTATTTTGAGAGTAATTCAACATCATTATTATTAAAAAGTTGACTAAAAAATGCAAGAAATTTCTCAAATACAATAAATTTTCCTAACGTTATGTAATTATTTTGAATTTATTTGATATATTACGATTCATGTATTTTTTTCCAATTTTCTTTAACATAAACCGCATTAAATCGTATGAAGTACTCTCAAAACTTTAGAAAACTGATGTGTTTTACGTATGTTTACATGTTTGAAAACTTGGAACTCGTTCCTTAAAAAATCAATAATGAAGAGCACACTACATATTCCTGGAGCGTTCTAGAGATTACGGGAGAAGTTTGCCCATGTTACATTCCAAAACAGTACCTTATCTTCTGGTCACTAGATGTCGTTAATTCTTCTTTCGTCAATATATTTTTATACTAATTAATTCGTATTACGGATTACAAAAAAAACACTAAATGAATGATCGATGTTTTTTTCGATAAGATAGAATATATTGATAAAGAAAGGTTCAGAAATTACTGGAATTATCTACTCATTGATAACGTGGCCCAGTTTTTCTACAACACGTCAGAGTTTTCGAGAAATTGCTACTGGTCGCTAGATGGACGACCGGTATATAAACCGGCGAACGTCAATAAAGTGCGTTATTTGTCAATTCGAAGTGTATGAGAGAATCTTAATACTGCGAGAGAATATTATTTTCGTGAAATCACTGTGTTTTCGTGAAATATCAAGAAGAAATACGTTAAAAATGAGATTCCTTGTATGTTCAGTGATAGCATTGTCGACGCTTCTCTTTGTCGGAGTTCGCGGGGAAGAGAAATGCTCTCAAAAAGGCAACACCATGTCGGAACAAGACTTCGGAATCGGATTGACTGATGATATACTAACGACGATGGTTAGTCCGTGGATGTTCAATAACTATTTCCGACCCTGGAGGTATCTGGAGTCTCTAACTCGAGACTTAGGGTCGACTGTTAAGACGGACAAGGATAAGTTCCATATCAATCTGGATGTACAACATTTTGCGCCCGAGGAGATCACTGTGAAGACCGCTGATGGGTACGTTGTTATCGAAGCTAAACATGAAGAGAAGAAAGACGAACATGGATATATTTCGAGACAATTCGTCCGTAAATACGCTTTACCTGAGGGAACTGTGTCGGAGGAGGTCGTATCTCAGTTATCCAGTGATGGAATCTTAATTATTTCCGCACCACGTAAGGAAGTCGATGCGAAGGGTGAGAGAGTTGTACCGATCACCAAAACTGGACCAATAAGGGTCGAGTCCAATGAGAAAGCAAAGGACTCGTGCACGGAAGATGAAAGATGTGACTTGTAAAATATATTAATCTCTTTAGTATTTACAAGGTATATGCGTGTAGTAGGTGTAGAATTTTTTGTATTTTTAAGACTGATTTTCAATAAATATGTATAATTAAAAAGGTCTTTTATTCTTAAAATAACCATCTTTTTGGTGAGGAGATTTTGGATGAATCTATAATCTTATTTGTAGATTGTTAGACGTACAGAAACAAACTGATAGGTACACGTACAGAACACAAGTTTTTACTACACATTTGTATTACAATAACTATTAGTGAAACATGTTCCATAAATGCTGTAGTTAGTATAATTGTATGTCAAGTTTAACTAGAAAAGTGGATATTGCTGCAGTGGCAGCAATCGATTTTTCTGGGGGTAGTGACCCCAGCTAGATGAAGTATACATACATACATTTCTATGTTATGTCGAGACAAAATAAATGCACAATAATGTACAACATGAATTTAGTACACACTTTTGTTACTAGATGTCGCTACTAGCGTTTACTATATAAGCGTATGTTGAAAGGAAGATTGAATTTATTTAAATTCGAATTCGAAGTCCGAAAATAACGTGTTTTACTGTAGTTTTTCTACCTATAATTAAATTGTTTAGTTTAAAATGATGATCATTGTTGTTAAATAAGTCGAAAAGTATTGATAAAACGTTACTCATTTTTAGCGACAAATATTAACGGTAAATTACACATTTTTGTCTAAGAAACCCTAGTTTAAATTATAGAATCGTCAAAAAGATGACCACGATAAATTACTGATCCAAAAATTTGTTATCGCCTGTATAACCAATTCCAATGTTTCCTGGATAGTTACTTTTATTTAGAAGCTTTCACTGCTTTGTATTTTTTTTGTTTTGTAAAGATTTCGCAACTGAGTAAGCCATAAAGTATTTTGTAGGCACCTAAATCAGTGATAAATAAAGCTTTTGTTAAAAGTTTGCTGTGATCTAGGTACCTAATGGAAGTTTATTGAATGGAATATTCATAAATAGTATGTATTGTTCAGGACATAATCTGGACTCTTTGGTATCACGAATATGAAGATTAGGGAATACAGATTCATAAAATTAAATAGCTAATAAAATTAGATGATTTATTTATATTTATTTAGTATTCTTTCCACAATCGTCACGAGATATAAACAATAAAATTCTTAAAAATAAAACATTATTTTGTTAAAAATCTGGTATTCGGAGATCTTACAAGCAAAACTATATTATATGCACATGATTCAATTATCTTTAAAATAAAAACCTTTTTTTCTTATTATTAGTAATTTATAAGCAAATTATTATATATATTGTTATAATAATAAGTAATATAAAATTACATTTCTAAACATGGTAACATTAATTAAGAATGTTTCATTCATGGCACTCGGTACGCATTTATAATTATTTTGATTTTCTTTTACTTTTATTAACATCGTTATATTATCTGTAACATCTTCACAAAAATGTCTAAAGTAAATTCTTATAAACTGTCAATTCTTTTGCGCAATGTTTTTTTTTTACATCTCGGTTTAAAAAGAACAAGGATAATATTGGCAGTAAGAATAAGTTTTTATTTAAAAATAAACGATATAGAAGTTTTACTTATTTTGACAATTCAAATTTTTTGGTTATAACTTTTTTAGAATAGTAATGAAAATTTCATAATCGATTAGGCCTTTTTGGGGATAGTATGGGTGACAGGGTATATCCAGTATCCATTTATTTACTTTGTATATTTAAATATTCTTAATTTTTTTTCAGCAATATTCCTTAATCCTATAAAGCTTTTGTTTATCTACGCTGTTCAACTAAAATAAATGATAAATTGTAGTAAATTTGGAATTAGATATTGCATTTTATGTAAAACCTTTGTAAATCAATATTTTTTTATCGTGTCCAATTTTATTTGGAAGTAAAATGGATATGAAAATTTCTGACAATAGAATTTAGAGAAAATGTGTACGACGTGAAAGTGACGATAAAATTCTTACACGACAGTGACGTCATCGAATTGAGGTCTTGTGTTATACGAAGAGTATAGTTTGATCCACATCAATATGTAATTTTTGTAAACGAATGTAAACTTACCTTTTATGTTGAAATTCGTAATTTCCAAAATATTTTCGAAAAACAACTTTTTCTCACATTATCTTATAACATTAGTATAACATATTATACAACCTCACTTGATCTCACGATTTCCACAAAATTACATTTCCGATGAAAGTATAAAAAGTGTGATGTAAAATGGCCGCCATGTATTGTAAATGACAGTTGTTTATTAACAAAAATTCTACCTTGAAGCGGAACAAACTATAGATATATATAAACTAGACTCTAGAGTTGTTATGAAATAAGTAAGGATAGAAGAGATATGTTAATCTTACATAATTAACGTACGCGTGTGTTAATTTCGGGTTTTTTGTTTTTATTCGATAGTTTAAACCAGCCGGCCTTTTTGTTCTGGTCTTTGGGCATGGATATCGATCGGGACACTCTCTCGCGATCGTCCCGATTTAATATCTCACTCGATTGACTCTTCTTTCCCGGCCCTTTGCGGGATATTGTGCTTTCGCTGGCACTCTCTTTTCCGTTTCTTTTATCTCTGCGGTACAGTGTAGTGCTTGAGCTGGTCAACCGACTTTGGCTCTGCGGTCGCCGGCTCAACGTAGTCTGGCTGTAAGATTTATTCTTTTGGAGTGTAGATGGTCGGTCTTCGGTCTTCGTGGTCGCCTTCTTGAATACGCTGGTCTGTTTGGTCTTCTTGGGTTTCTGTTCGTAATGCACGTCTTGCTGGTCGCCGTAGTGCCGCGGCGTCCAGGGCGCGAAGAGAGAGAAGCTTTTAGTAGTGTTCCTCACTTGTATGTTCGATGACATGACTGATGAGACGTCGTCTCTGGACCGATTGCGTGTTAGCCGACCCGGGTCTGGGATATCGCCAACTGTGATTGAAAAGAGTTTTATTAATTTATTTGATTTAATTGCTCGTCAACAAATAACATAGAAATCAAAATTTAAATTACCTAACCTAATCTATTTCTAAATAAAATATATAACTTGTTATTTTCCTTAACTTCTTTCTTTTCTTTTTTTATTCTCTGTAGTTATTAAACGGCTTCTCTTTCGACATAGGCCTCCTCGTGACGTATTTTGTTAATCGCAATACAATTTCTCTGTCTGTTGAAACTGTCGAAAAAAATATCAGAAGAATTTCCAATTGCATAAGTTGCCTGGACATTGTATAGAGAGGAGAGCTGCGACCCATACAGTTTCGTATAACATATAGTTATAGGTAGGCCACTCAAGTATTGCCACATTGTCACGCTCTTATAATGGACTTCTGTGCAACCTTGACTCCATCTATTGTCCATCAAGGAGGTCGAAATAATGATATTTTTTTGATTAAGTATCAATACAATAGTGTGCAGTCGAGCCATCCAAGTGTTTTATCGTAGACCTTCCGACACAAATCATACATTATTTAATCTTATATTTTAATGGTATTTCCGTCAATTTTTATCTTAATAATCCTAATTTATCAAACGTCAACTAAATAATTAATGTAGCTACGTTATTAATCAGGAAATTTATCAAGTTATTTTAAGATAACATGTACATGAATACATAAAGATATAACATTAATTAATATTGTAAAATTACACATTGTCATTCGAGTAGGGAATAGGTCCTTTTATTAAAAAAAAAAAACATAAAGAAATATAGTTATGATTGTCAATACTTTCAAAAGGTAGTACTTAGAACATGGCTCACCAGTGGTAGCGTGCAAGTAGACCACGCTGCGTTGGCTCTGATGACTGGAATCCCCCTCTGTGCTGCTTTCCCCAGAGTTAGTCAGCGGCGTTCGGCGACGATGCCTGCAAAAAAAATTGAAAATAAAAAGCGTGAATATAGATAAGTCCAGAAAGCCGAAAGGGCGGCTTCTAGACAGAGGAGGGGATGAATAGAAGAAGGAATAATACTTTTTCTGTCTATGACTCCTCTGTCCATTAAGGGTAGGCAATACATCTGCAACTCATTTGCTTGTTGCGGATGTCTATGGGTAGCGGTCAGTTAACATTAGGCGAACCAAGCAGTTTTTATGGTTTAAAAAAATAGAATACCTATTTCTAAAGAATTAGACGACCTAGTCCGGAATATAATTCGTCTGCACTATTAACATTCTTCTCACTTCTTTTTCTTTTTGCTCGGCTCCTAAAGGCCATAGCGTGATGTTAAATAGTATATAGCCTTTCGTAATAAATGGGCAGTCAAATGCAATAAATGTTTTTCAAATTTGATTAATAGTTTCTGAGATTAGCAGCGTAGCGTAGCGTTCAAACAAACTGTCTAGGTTTATTATATTTGTATGTGATTATAGTAGAATTTAATATTAAACTTACTTGACATCCCTGCTCAGTTCATGTTTACTGCTTCTCAGTTCCGAAGAGCTACCTCTATCGTCGCCCCTCGCATGTCTTCTTATATCGTTCTTGCTGCCTTTCAAAGTCTTCGAGCTGCTGTGACTCCTGGACCTGTCGTACGGACTGGGGACTGGGATCGGGGGCTTTCCGTTTGTTTTTCTATCAAACTGACTCTCAGTTTCGGAGTTGCTTTGGATCTCTGATATGTTTTGGAGATTCCTCTTGTAGTATTGCTTTGTTCGAGGCGATTCGTTCACTTCGTCTCGGTACAGATTCGACATAGAGTAGCTTTTGTTTGATAGTTCGCTGTGGTCGACTTCGTCAAGACCAGTGCTCGAGTTGGAAATTGTCTTTCTCAGAGTGCTATGACTTTTGGATTGAGGATGACTCTTTGTCTTTGTGACTGTATGCTTGACGTTGCTCTCAGATTCTTGGTCAGTGTCGCCGAAGAAGCGTAGGTTTTTGGCCGGGGAATTCATCGGTTTGGATGGCTTGGACCAGACTCGGCGTGATGATTCGTCTTCTGTGGTTACGATGCTGTCTTTTTCAACCTGGAATATAGAATATTTTTTGTCAGGCATACTCACTCAGTCAGCTCACGTTTAATATTTTACGGTAATTTAATAAACAACGTGAACTGCTGGCTTGTAGTTACTAAATAGTAAAATTTTGTTTATGATTCTCATCCCAGGTGTGAGGGGTGATCATCAGGCAGCAATCTCTCTTAATACGATTTTGTAAATATTTAAAAAAGTAAAAAGATGCGTACCCTATTGTTGATGCTCTTTTCTCTCTTCTTGCCCAGCCTGTCGAGGGACTTAAACCAGCTGCCACTGGCGGGTTGCGGCGCGGGTTGGCGCCGGGGCGGCGACGGCGTGGGGCTTGGAGTTGCCAGGCGACGTCTCTCGCGATATCTCTCAGCCTAGAAGACAATAAAATTAAAAATTATTGTGCATCAAATTATGAACGCCCTATATCTCCTTTGTTTCCTCGTATCCTTTCCTGTGTCAAACATAAAGGCTAACAAATCATATGATTGTTGCGGATGGTGGTTTTATTACAAATTACAAAGTACCCGTGAAAATAATAAACATATATACATTTTTAGGATAATCTACTCTTGCGAACATTCTGAATATTAGCGTGGTGAATTAGTTCCGGTTTTTAGGAGCTCTTTTTACTTCTGGTACATTCGATGGAAATATATTTTTATCTAGAAGAGAAGTAGGCAAACCTAATAGCCTGATGTTATGAGACTACTGCTACCAAGCAATAATCCCATCAATCAAATGAGATGAAGGTAAGAAGAAAAAGAGACGAAGTTAGTCCGTATAGTACCGCATCAACCGATAATGCATATATGTACGTACAGTATCAACCGATAAGGTATATTATATACTATATATCGTCATCATCATCAGCCTGTATCAATCCACTGCTGGACAAAGGACTTCCCCAACGCCTTCCGCGGTAAGTGATCCTCCGCGTACAGCGTCCAGTGACTTCCTGCCGTCCCTATGAGTCATCGGTCCAACTGAAAGATGGGCGTTTCCCACGTCTGGTCGTCATCCCTGGCCTCTATTTCAAGATTTTTTCATTTGAAGTCGCTAGCTCGACAGATGTGACCGGCTCTTTGCCACAAAAACTAGTCTTAAAGTAAGCTGATAAGTAACATGTACGATAAAATTTAAGATTTTATATTTATCTATGTATGCTTCTGATAATTACATGTACTATCGCTACGATTGTGGGCTACTGGCACAGTCTATTGCCGCTAACTACAAGTTAAAGTTAGTTTTTATTAAGTGTTAAAATAATTAATGTTTAGATTAAAGGAACCGATAAAATTCCACGTACGGTTATCAGACGCAGATCAAACGTTAGCTGTTAGGAATCATCATTAGATTTGTCTGTGTGTTTATCACAGCGTTATTAATGCAGTTAATAGTGTTAATATTTAAAGTTAGACCACTAGAGTTCCTTAGTGTTGTAAATGAAGCCATTTTTATATCTATATGTATATAAAAGGGGATGTGAGTACGTAGACTCCGAAACGGTTGTACCCATTTCAATCCATAACTATTAGGTCAATAAAAGGTCAAATAGTCGCTTCAATATGTAAGTCCGCCCAGTTGTGTTATAATATAGATTGATATTTGTGGATTCTGTACTGAACCCGATATTTATTTTGAGCATCGTCACAGCCATCCTTAGCGGCTGCCCGATCAATCACCACACACCGTTTGATATTTGGCGAGTTTCATTACGACAGATTCGTAAGAAGGAGAGAGCCGTTAGCGGAGCAAAAAGCTTTAATATATTTTTCAAATTAATTACATGAAACTGATTTTATACGTGACGTTGAGTATGGTATTTTTATTAATAGAATAAGGAGACACGAGCGAGCGGCCCGTTTGATGTTAGACGACTCGGTGGTCAGTTTGTTTGGATATAGCGGATGTTAATGAGTAATGGTCTACGCATAAACATCCGCAATACCCATAAAATGTTGATGTGTTGATGTAAAGCATGTAGCAAAAACAAGGAGGGTAGTAAAGGAAAGAAGAGAAGATAGACTGAGATTGAGGTTACATCTAAAAATACCTTTGTTATATTGTTTATTATTTATTATTCAATACTAACTAATATTATAAATGCGACAGTTTGTTTGTTACGCTTTAAGTCCTTAACGAGTCAACCGATCTTCATGAAACGAGAGAAAAGAGGTACAGAAAATGACATATAAATAAACTGATCTCGAGGGATCGAAATATAGTACATAAAACATTCATTTACAATAAAGGTTGCCATGGTAATGTTTCATATGCGCTCACGCCCGTAACCCAGAGGGTAGGCAGATGGATTCCATTTGGCGCGATCCTGGCACACGCCTCTCGCTTCTTCTACATCCATACATCTACGCATACAAGCTCGTCGGTTACGGTTACTCCTTATATCACCCTTCCTTAGTATGATCGATATAAGTTCTCTTTTCTTATGTGTTGTGTGTTGTTCTTGTCTTTTATAAAGTGAGTGGCAGCGTGTGTAAGGAAATTCCTTACACACGCTGCCACTCACTTTTACAATATAAACTGTTTCGTTCCTCTTCCTTCATTCATCCTTTCAACATGACTGAATGCCTTTTATATATAACGTTTAATAAACGTTATGGGATAGGAGGATAAAGTTAACTTATAAATATATGTTTAAAATCGAACTCTTACTTTTAATTAAAGGATGATTTCAATGTCGTAGAGGTTAAGAACCTTTGTCCGTTTGCTCGTAAGTTTCGACTTGGCAAATATCGACGGAGGTCGACGTACCAAGAGCTCAAGTTAAGTTGGTACACTACAAAGCGTTATGGAGTGTGCTGCCGTGATAATTGAGAGCCAATGTTATTGGTTCCAGTTTTTTTATTTTTATTGCAATATTTCTGTGGATGCTGTTGTAGAGACGTGTACATTACTTAGATTAATATATTCGATAACTTATCTACATAAATATATAGTAACATATAGATTGAAAGCCCTTTGAAAATATTTATTTTATTATAAATATATTTATTTATAGTTAAATATTTATTTAACATTGACAATATGAATGATACGACTCGCGGTATTCGGGACAGTCAGAAACTATGAACAAGTTTAATACCCAGAAAATGATAATGGCTTTTAAATACTAAAAAAATATCTAAAATACACATGTATTATATATAATTGTTAAGTTCTTATGTCATGTGATGAATTAATTTAATATTAAATTGATTATGCCGACAAAAAAGCCGGTACATCACTATCTACAGATGTTATTGAGTAATGTTTATATTATTATATATAAATCATAGTTCTTATAAAAATACTAAGATGATGTCAGTTAATAATAACAACATTAATAATAAGCAAGATTAAGAAAATAATCACTGAAATCCTTCAACTGAACTATAAGTGGCTTACAAAATTAAAAACACAATAGCCTCCTTATTAGTTAAGTTGGATTTAAGTTTGAATGAAACAAATTAGTTAAGTTCGACCGGAACAGGAGAGTAAACAATTTCATTGATCCGGAGACGAGGTCGACGGGTCGGCCATATGGCTCATGACCTTTCAAAAGCTACCACAGTTACTCGCGAATCGAGTGGTTTGTATTGATTCGCGAATTATTTAAATAAACAATGTGGCCTTACAGCCTACGTTTGATATTTTGACCTTAATTAGTACGGAGATATCTATATCATATTATGTCATCAAAACAAATCTAATAATAAACTAAAAGACAATATTTCAGTCGCAAGATCAAGCAATAGAGTGGGTGATGGGAGTCTCACTGCAAGGTTAAATCAGAAGTTATGTGAGGGTGTTGAGAACGAATTTAAGCTGCAATGGGGCAACTACATTGGTCGTGGGATGGGGACACGTGGAGCCTAAGAGTTCAAGAACGTGCTACGAGCAGATTGACATAGCATAGGCCTAAAATGGACCAACAAACTGGTCCAGGTTGCAGGAGTCCACTGGATGAGAGCAGGAGAATGTTTATGGTGATTCATAGGAAGGTCTACGTTTACCAATGGACGTCTGTTGATAAAACAATACCAAGGCTTTGTCCTTAAATTTGCAGACCTCGGATCGAATGACATTTTCTTAAAGGTTATGCACGATGAAATGCAGCCTCAAACTTAAGACGATGATTTAATTGTTAATTACAAGGCAGAAAATTACCTTGGATGAAATCAGCTTGGATCCAGTTTCATACTCCTAGCAATTAGTGCTATCACCCGTTTAAGTTATTTAGTGCTAAGTTATGGTTTTGTTTTTTTCTCCCCACTCTCTTCATTCTTCCTCCAGATATGTTTTAAGTTAGTAAACCAATGGAGGCTGGAGAACAAATATAAAAATAAGAGGGAACGAATGTTATAAGATATTCAGTGAATGCGCGGTGTTTATTTTAATTATGTACAATTCAATTTAAATACAAGTGCTTAAAGATAGCGCCACTAGCTTAATGTTTGCGGACTGCTAAACATACACAACATGGTCGTGGGTTGGAATTCGCCATTTGACGACGTGTTCTCGTGAACCATTTTCAACCAAGTTTAAGCTTGTTTGGGACCGGTTAAAATAAATATTAGTAAATTATTTCGATCATCGACAAATATTTCTCGATTTATGAATTTTATTTTGAGTTTTCAAAATAAAATCAAAACAAGAAAAAAAAAATAGATGAAAAAAAAACTGTTCCAAAATCAAATAAGCACGTTGTTCACGCATGTTGAGCATGTTGTTCACGCGGACATATACGATTTTCGAATAAAGGTTAGACTACAATGATGTTATGTCGCATATAATAGTAATATAGCAAATACAATAAGGTAATATACAATATTTACGATTGAGAATGCGCACGCTTTAAGGCGTGTCAGTTACCGAGCAAGTTTCAAAGCATCGCTCCATTTGGTACCAAGCAATCCTGAATGCCACTTGAGATCTTAATTTGGCTGTAAAGCCTTATTTGAACTCGGGACCTCAGTTGAGACATAATACGGCCATATCGTTTATTGCTTAACCGTCGCAGTTAAGATTTTCGCAGTAATTTTTTAATTGATAATATAAGTACAAATACAATTATTAAGAGTACTAGTAAAGGAGTACGAGTGTATGTGCGAGAGGTGTGGAAGATGCCGAAACTATCTATAGCGAAAATTAATAATGTCTGCTTATTACTTTGATTTAAGCGTGAAAGTTTTTTTATATGGAACAAGGTGGCAAACTAGCATGTAGTCCATACCAGGTAACTCTTGCCCATAGGCATCTGCAACAATCTAATGAGCTGCAGATGCGTTGCGTACCTTTAATGGACAGAGGAGGGGATAAACAAGAAAAGGATAGTTCCTTTTCCTATACATTCCCTCCTCGTCAAATCCCCCACTCGCTCCCATCCTATCCTTATTAGGAAAGGATAGGAAGGGAAGAGGGGTACAATTAGGACTACACTCATCACAGACAAAACGCAAAATACTTCTACTTGACGCTTGTCTTTTGTGAGGTCATGCTATTTCATCGGTCAAGCCGGCCCATTGCTTGCTGTTGATTATAATTCAGCCAGAGCCACGAAGCACCAGCTTCAATGTATACCAGATTTTGTATTTTGGCTCGTGTCGTATGTCTCCCTGTATCCTTCCTTTCACATCTATACTTAATTACACATAAGTTTTGTGATTGCTTCGGATATTGGTTCACGTAACAAAAAAAAGGTTATCTATCGGCTCTATTATTTTCCGCGTATACCGCGTAAGAAATATTAGTATTGGGGTCCAGTTCGAGAACTTTGACCTCCTGTCACACCGTAAATATTTATTCGTTAAATAGATGTTTTATGTCCGTTAATCCTAAGGTTATCGTTGTACAAATATTTCGTTCCTTTACTTAATATATATAAATTATTTTTCGATGAATGTCAACATACTACGGAACTCCAGATATATTGAAGCCTACTTCTAATATGGAATACACAACGTTTATCATGACAACGCTAATTGATAGTTGAACTAATACTACATTCACTAGAACCGTTTGTATGTTTGTACGAAGCGAGTTCACAGTTAGATTCTGGTAATTATTTTTCTACTTGCTTTGTGTTTGACATTTTACAGGATTACCGCTCAGTTATTCCGTTATTTTCTCATATTTAAAAAAACGATGTGTGTATCTATGTATGTCCCCTAAAGACTCTGAAACGGCTGGACAGATTTCGATGAAATTTTCAGGCTGGCCCAGCGGGTGACCCTGTGAAGTTTGGTAGCGATCGGATCAACATAAGCCTTACCCGCGCGAAGCCGGAACACTAGTCGTCTCATAACCATAAACAGATAAATTCAATTCTGCAGCTCAAGTCGTGATATTAACCTGTTATATCTCATCACTGACAAATCAATTGTATGACACAATTGATTATGAAACAAGCACACAAACAAGAGATTTAACTTATGTTATGTGAACACTGTTACCCATGGATATCTGCAACAACCAGCTGGGTTGATCCAACATCTGTAATGTTTTACCCTACAAGTTTTTTATGTTGGACCTACAAGTCGGTAGTAAATAAGGAAAAGTATTGAGTAATTGTTGATTTGTTGTTATTGAAAGGGATTTCGATAACAACAAATCAACAATTGTGATAAGATTGTATTAATAAAGTTTGGGGGCAGATTTTGTGATAATTGTGCTATCCATCGTCACCTACGACAGATTTCCGTATTCGATTCTCGTTTGTCACGTATGTACAACTTAGGATACGTTCACACGCCTTTACTTTTTTATCTCAGAAAGATGGTCTACCCCAAATGTAGAGAGAGGTACGGGTGTAAGATTGAAATGATTTTAGTAGTGTTTACAGATACAACTTTTGTACATTTCCTTTATATGATGTGAAGATGATATAAAAGTCAAGCGAACGTATTTCTAATTGAAAATGAAAATCATCTGTAAATATAAAATAAAAAACTGACTGACTGATATACCAAGGCACAGACTAAACTACTAGGATTAGAGACTTGAGAAGTTTTGCACAGAGATGACAGAGACCGAGAAAGAGATGAAAGAGACATCTAAATTCATCCCATAAAGGCTTGAAATAGGAGACGAACGTTTGTATGGAGGAATAAGATGACCTCCGATCTATATGGTCAATCATATTAAATAAGATCCATCTTAAGCTGGACTGAATTACATTGCACGGCAGGTGGAACCGTGGGGCTCGGCTTGTAACAACATAAAAATTCCGCAAGTAACGATTAGTTGTGTGAATAAAGAATAAATAAAGTTTAACAAACAACAAAACCTACTTCACAACAATGTAACCTGGACAACAAGTATGATATAACTATAAGTTTAGTTGAAGATCTTATTATCTTAAGTTTAGACGTTTAGTAATTCAACACTACACAGTATAGTCTCGAAACTCATGCGACTAAGCTACGCATATCTTAACATGCATAACATTGAAAATGTAATTGAATACAATTGGGATTAGATCCGTGTTCTCTAAAGAGTTTGCAAGTTAAAAAACAATCATTAATCGAGTCTTAACTTATTGGTTACTCATACCTAATTATTCGATGATCATTTTTCAACTCGCCATAAAAGACCCATGACAACACAGTGTCGAGAGATGACAATAAAAAAGGAACACAGGAGTCACACAGCTGTCCAAATACGAAACTTTTTGCTCGAGTCGAGATGAAATCAAAGTGTTATGAAGTGTCCTGTCAACGAATATTGTCAGTAAATGACATACAAAGAGCCTTAAGGCGATGTATCGCGTTACACGTATGTATGTATTGTGCCAAAAAACCTGTAGCGGACGGTTCAACAGCCTCCGGGGTCAATGTCATTGTGTTGACATGATGACGTCATCTCGGCGCCTCTCCGCAGACGTGCTAAATTAATTTAGAATTAACAACAGTGTACATTCACCTTTACCTATGACTACATTTGTAAATTTAGGAAGCATTTTGTTATATGCATATTCAACGATGTTTAAAGTATAAAGTCTGATGACTAAAGTGACAAGAACTGGACTGGGCTGAGCTCCAAGTAGCTCCTGCTAATCTCACCATTATCAGCATTCCGTGAGTCCATTCAGTACACCCTTTATAAGAGGCTAGCGTAGAGATTCCTAGATTTTAAAGACTGACTATTTTTACTCAGTATCATTTGGTAACCCGTCTGCCATGCCATGTCAATCAGTTAGTCGTAATGCTATTTTTTTCTACTTTATTCATCACATTATTTCATGATATCGTATTGTCCTATTGAAGACCGACCGCAGATCGGTCGTGGAATCCTTAACATTATCGGGATCGTATCAATAGCCTTAGAATATCGATGACTGACGGCATGCCTCTGGAATTCTAATGCGGTACAATCAGCAGCGTAAACACTAGATATGTTGAACATTTGTGTTGTCTATCTTTCTATAAGTGATTGTACCTGATCTGGGGTATTTATAGTTGCCTATTTGACATTTCTACCTTTTCAGATGATCTCCGAATTTCCAAAACAAGCATACCGGCGGCCCTAGGATTTTCATTGCACGATAATATTAAAATAGGTATTGTATTGTTACTTCTGAATAATGTCGCATTCTAATAAAAACAGAGAGTTTTAGAGTTCGTCTAATAAACAACGTAATAGTATAAACAAGATAAAACATGAGAAATTTATACCCATCATCTCATGTTATTTGATCAGGAACTAGATTAGATGTGTGTGCATAGATAAATCACCGAGCTAAATCTGTGGTCAACAATGTTAGATTTTGTAAAAAAATATTGTAAATTGATGTAAAAACCAAATTAGGTTGAATCCTTGCGTAATTTGCCGTTGATTCGATGTGTCTAGCTTATGTGGATGTCAAATCACACTCGAGTCTAACATTCGGTTCTGTACGTCAACCAACAAAAACTTGAACCCTAGAATCGCAAGAACTTTCGTTCCATCATGATGTCAACAAAAAACTATGTCCACCTTCACTTGTGTCAGTTTACACCATTTTTATTACGTTTAAGAGTTGAAAATAAAAATGACGAGCGTCAATTTCTTCACGTCATACTTTCGTACGGTTTTTTTTATTGAGAATAGTTAGATAATTTATATAATCGACATATTATATAAAACATTCTTAGAAAACCCAAAAACGAAATTTTTATGAGACTAGAAGTTGGGTAGCAGTTTCTTTTTCGTTTTCCTCTTATAGCTAAGGCAACTGTCTAAGGAGTTTTTATATTTTGTTTGATAGATCTAAGGAGGTTCTGGCCGCTTAGAATAAAAGGCTTGTATATTTAAGAAGAAAATAGTTTTTATGTTTTTGTAATATAGTTCTCATTCAATTTTTACATGTTTTTTTTCACAACAATTCGCAAAATATATAATTAGTGAGTTTTTTTTAAACCTATGGAATGAACAGCATCGTCACCGTTTTTTTCTATA
The DNA here is from genome assembly GCA_000931545.1 of Papilio glaucus. NCBI lineage: Eukaryota > Metazoa > Arthropoda > Insecta > Lepidoptera > Papilionidae > Papilio > Papilio glaucus. The sequence goes on along the minus strand of JWHW01030552.1, from coordinate 368,287 downwards.
TGTTTTAAATAAAATAGAGGATTTTTCATTTGGCACGGTCCTGACACACCTCTTTCGCTTATTCAACATTCGTTCATCTATGCCTACATGCTCATCGGTAATAGGTACTCGCCTTTCTCTATTATGTCACCAATTTCAAACCATACTACAATTAAATCGATACCAACCAATATTGCCACTCATTTCCGGTACATGTATTCCTCTTACTTTCAGCATGCCTGAACCACCGAAGCATATCTTTCTCAATTTTTGCCGTGCTCTTTTACCGTGGGTTTCCACTGACGTAAAAGTGTATCGAAACAAGCTTTCTCTCTTTCTAACTCTTTGAAAAAACTGAGATGACAATATGTTTGCGACAAGATTATACATCAGTGAAAACCCACGGTTAAGCTACAGTTTTCCCTTAAAACACTAGTTTTAATCTTATTATTCAGAGCAACGCTTAACATACTTCTCATAGACCGCATCTATTTATTTATTAATACGTTTTTATTAGCTTGTTTTACAGCAAAGTATACAAGCATAAACGCCGATGCGCACCTTTCTGTGGATTGTTCATGCTGTCAACCGAATTTACGCATTCCCTCACATAACTTTTATTAATAACTAAAAGAGTTGTGTAATATTTGAGACACTAGTACCGCTCATTAGTTGTAACGCTTAATTAATTGTGCGCAAACAATCGATTGTGCGAATACACGACTTATTTATTTATTGTTATGTTTAAAGTTTACTTGTAATAAAGAAAAGCGCGTCTGTAACTTATTGAACGTATCGAACTGTACCTTGTATTTTGAGGACAATTGCGGTCGAGTACTATCCACTGGCCTTCCCATTGAATCAAATACTAAGAACAGCTAGTTCTGATCTCCGAGTATCCACTGTTATGTGATTCCCTTAACAGAAACAACTGTCCCTGCAAACATTCCTATTAACGTCGTACTTAATCTATCTGAATTCCATCTTCACTAACACACAGAAACCACTGCTTTTTTTTCAAAATTTGTTGTTGGGTTATAACAATAGGTTTGTCCATAACACGTTTAGAACGTAGTAAGCTCGATAAGAAATGAACGTCGACACTATGATGTGGGTACCTTCAAGACAAGAGCGAACAGGCAGTTACTTTAAACTAGTACGTACCATATATAACATATCGATCACTATATATAAAATACAAGATCAAGTAACATGAAATGGTACCTGTATTATGTACGTAAACGTTAACACCTTCAAGATGCCTGATTAGTTTGAAAATTTGTACACTTAGTAAGAACTTTATATCCTTGCATTCTCACTGTCGAAACATTCACATAAAACATGTAACCACATATTTTTCATAGAGAGAGAAAGGGGGGAGGGGGAGTTGTGTTGGTAAAATATCACGTATAATTCAAAAGTTTAAAAAAAAAGTTTTCCCTGATCTTGTATGTATGTAATATCAAGGTTGATAAGGTTATTTACATATGTACGTACTTACGTACATACTGATAATGAGGACTGGAATAAATTACAATGTAATTAATTAATACATCCTGTTGAATGTCGCGTCGACAACGCTTCCTGCAGGAGACTGTTGATCAAGCGTTTGCATTCTTAGAAGTAGCATATCCATACTGACCAATGTCCTGTGTGACATATATCATTCTTAGCCGGATGTACGTGATGTCTTCAAAATAGGAAGAAGTACAAGATCACGAAGGTAACAAACGTTAATTTTTATCTAATATTTAATAATTATAACAATAATCAGCCTTTTTTTAGTACCCCCACTACAGGGGCATAAGACTCCTCTGCGAGAGAGGGAAGAGGCCGTAATCCACCACGCTGTGTTTTTTTGGTTTTGGTGGTTCAAGACTCTAAGACATTTTCTCACGATGTTTCCCTTCAACTGAGCATTGGTGATGAAAAAACTTACACGACGTAAGTCGATTAAGTTATGTGAGATAAATTATTATTGCATTAAACGCAAACGGGCGCTGTGATATCCAAAAGTAAGTTTAAATGACTAACGCCCGGTTTCTGAAGGGTCTGTTAAACTAAATCTTCTGTCAAGTTAAATCGATTTTAGTTTTTAATGAAACAAAATTTGACGATTATCTTCTAGCAACTTAAATGACGTTTGATCGGGCATTTGACAGCAAGCTAGAAAATTATTACGTTGATCAGACTTTCAGAAACCTGGCGTAAGAGAATTGACATTTTTGTTATTCGTCAAAGCCTATATTTAGCGATTACTAGACCTTTGAACTACAATAGTAACTCAGACGACTAATCGAAATAATACTTTTAATTAGTTGGATTTTGCTTGTATTATTCTTAGAAATCACACAAAATACTATATAAAATAATAACGTAAAAAATAAATAGCTTTTACAATGCTGTGTGTAAAATTTGACATTTAATTTTATCATGAACTTGGCATTTAGAATTATCATTTTATAAAATTTACGATCTTGTCATATCTCTCAATATATCCAATAACTTAAAGAAGCTATCATCACATCTATTTAGATAGATGACGTCATATAGAGACATCTCACATGAACTGGAATATAGATTTACGCGGAAATGTCGTCATACATCCTAATATAATATCCTTATACAAATTGTGATACAATGCTAAAGTTGTTAGTGGCCAGCGTCACCCGAATGTATTGCAATATTACGCTTTATTAATAAAAAAAAAACACAGACAGAAGTGAGAACTCAAAACAGGTGGGAAAGCGCGACAATTGTTCAAAAATAAATAAATAAAAAAATAAACCTTTGCACCTTAATAATAAAGTTCAAAATTGAATACAAGAAAAATAAATGAAAAAAAGTTCGTCGAAACTATACTATTTTCCCCTATAAGATTTTCTCCTACCATATATTCTCTAGCGTGGTTAAAGAAGTTTGCACTTAAAAAAAAAATTAAAAACTTTCAAAATGTAGGCAAACAGACGTATATTGGCCATAAGTTGGACTTAAATAAAAACGACAACTTTTGAAAGCTATCATGATGAGTATGCGTTGCTTATCTCGGATATACGCTTCGGTACAAAACGTATGAACTCCTCAGACATATTTGATTGGTACCTGATAAAGAATTATCAGGCACCAGGTGTTGTCGTAGAAAAAAATATGTCCATGTAACATCCGCGAATGAACAGGAATCGCGAATACTGCCGAGCTGTTCCAACTCTTGACATAAAAGCTTCTCTAGCAACCGAAGAAGAAAAGTAACAAAATAATCTATGTTACTTCTAGATATAAGTAATAAAAGAATGATTAAAATCGGTTCGGTAGTTTTATAGTTTAACCGCAACAAACAAACCACTTTATAAATGTATAAGAAATCCGAAGAATATTTTGGAAGCTTTATTTAGGATATATTTGGAAAAGTTATTTAGACCCACAAGTGGACCCTTCGGCATCTTTGCAATCAAGCTATATTGTCAATTAATAACAAATAAAAAAATCTTTGCAAAGTATTTCGGTACAGGTTTGTTCAGATTTGGAGGCGG
>JWHW01030552.1:336423-350142 GCA_000931545.1 Papilio glaucus | reverse complement strand
GAGCAGGGGATAGACAGGTTAAAGAATGTTTCCTTTTATATCTATCCTCTCCTCCTCGTCAAATCCTCTTCCCCATCTTTATTAAGAAAGGATGGAAAAGGGAGGAAAACTGAAATTGGGCCTTTTGCACCTCACGCATCGCACGAAACGCAGGATATTTCTAGTTCATGGCTGTTTTCTGTGAAGTCATGGTATTTCACCGGTCGAGCTGGCCCATTTATGCAAGAGATGTTGTTGCAGCGGGTTCTAACACTGTTCTATTTGAAAAAAAATTGCTCTTACGTTGACCAAAGACAACGCTACGCGATTTCTTAAAAACGTTACGTAACGTAAACGAAACTCATATGTTTTATACAGGAGAAGCGGACAAACTAGCGGGTTTCCTAAAGCTAAGTTATCACCGTCGCTTATGAACATGCACAATATCAGAGGAACTGTAGATGCGCTGCCGGCCCTTTAAGGAAGGATTACGCTCTGTACTGATTACATGATAATCCACCCTCCATGGAATATCCTAGAAAGTGATTTTAGGCGAAATCTTAAAATACTGGTGTATTTTAAGATTTCGCCAGAAACCACCAGTACCAGTAAGCCAGTACGAGATCACGGATTCTATTTGACACGGTCCTGACACACGGCTCTCCCGCTTCTACCATATTTATACATTCACATGGTCTATTCTCAAAGTAAATATTAACATCTATTATTATTTTTTATTTAGTATTTTGTCTCCAAATACAGAGCATATTTTACGATTGACACACAAACTTGTGTACCTGATATTTAAGAAGGTTGACATTTCTGCATGCTCCTTTCCATTCCAATGCAGGATCATTTATCTTTTTCACACGTAAGGTCATTTACCATTCCTTATCATAAAAATGAACTACAGCTAGAAAAACATCTCATTAATGCAGACAAACAGTGTAAACTATTTTTCCTATAACTGTATTATTAAAATGTACACGCGATACACAAAATAGTTATGACGCCTTACATAGAAATCATTATCGTTAACATATTGAAAATATATTGTCCAACGTTTCACGTGACAAAACTGGCCGTTACAGTTAGAATCCGGTTGGGTGGTCGGAATTTCAAATAAAAAATACGAACCGTGATTGCACAGTGGGCGGGCCGAATGGCTTGATAGAGTTGGTGTCATGAATTCGATTCACGATGACAATAAAATAATTAAGAGTAGGTAGCCTTAGTAGGCAGATATCGGAATTCATATGACAAATATGAGACGCTCTTCAAAATACTGGTCTAGAATCATAATATCGTTCATATTGCCCGAACCTATTGCTCATGTGGGGTCGGCATTGTGTGAATGTATTCCAAACTGTTATAGGTTTTGGCTACAGTTTTTACGGCTGCCTGACGCGAACCCTCCTCGGGGAAACTAGTAACTACAAGATAATGTAATCTATATATAACAGAGTAAATAAATAAGTAGCTCTAACTGTGGGTTTACACTGCCACTGCAAAAGATTCACATAAAACATATTGTCATCAGTATTTTCAAAGAGAAAGATTGTATCGTGACATGATTTAACGGCAGTGGAAACGCACTGTTACGTCTTTACAACTCCAAGAGAGGACAGACATCTTCTCTTTCTTCTCTCTATCTTTGTCTTTTATGAAATACTTCTACTAAACTATGTATGTAAATCTCTGACTACATAAATGTATACTCAGAGACAAAAATAGTGTATTTGCAGTAACAGAGTCGGGGCTCGCTTGTACAATTAAGGCATTACCACACTTGTGCAAACGAGACTTGTGAAACGGTGACGTCAGCTCCGAGACTTAATATTCCGGTCTATTGAGTGGTAATGTATCTGTATCGAGATTGAGTAATGTGGGGCGCGAGTGCAAGCGAGTAGTGAGAGCAAGCGAGGAAAGAATTCCAAAAATGAAAAATTTCGAACGGATTAAGTATTTAGTTTAGGTAGCCCGATTCCATATTTGCATAACACGGATCTGATTACGTTTTCATTTTCAATGACTAATTTTAGAATTATTGAGACCGCATAAACATTATTTTTGATGTAACAAATCTTTACAGCATACATGAAATCTGAGTGTGATGACGTCACAGCGTCGTGTTTGTACAGTGTATAGAAGAAGTGTACAACGTTGATTAACGACTACGACGACCTGAGAGTAATAAACAGTGTATAACTTCGTCGCACGAAACGGTAGGACAAAGTAGTTTCTCTCCGCGGTAACCTTTTCTGGTCCAACTTTATTGATTGACCGCTACCCATAGGCATCTGCATCAAGCTAATGATTGTAGATGCGTCGCCTACATTTAATGGACGGTGGAGGACCTAAAAAGAAAAAGGCTCGTTTCTTTTCCAATCTACCCCCCCCTCTCCCAATCGAATATAATAAGAAGCAGAATAATTCTACTTCACGCCTATCTTCTGTGAGGTCGTAGCATTTTACCCGTCAATCCGGCCCATTCGTGAAACAGATGTTGTTACCGGACTACCACTGTGAAATCTGATTTATGCGTATACATTTATATTTTACTTCATATATTCGACGAGATGGAGATAAAAAGAATATTCACGCCGTATAAGTTTTGATTGAAAATAAAGTCGAGCCTTATTACGATGTTTCAAATAAACGTCTTCGGTACGCTAATAAAATTCTCTAAAGTGACAACTAAACGGAACGAGTACCAAAAATGCTAAAAAGATAAAAACCACCTTACACAATGTAACCACACCTTTATACATGGACACTGAGCCGTTATGGTACAGAGTTTCCTTGTAATCAGTATGTAAACAGTCCAGAGCGCTAACTGGACGTCGGGCCAGGAGATCGGCGGTGAGACGTTACTCATTCGTTAGCGCAAGTGGACCTTGACAGCTTCCGTACTACGTACAAACGTGTGAAAACGATATAATGAAAATTTTGACACGGTCGTGCTCGAATGTTTTTGCGAGTTATTATTTTTGGGTAATTATATTTTACCTAATGGTAGACAATCCCAAGTGTGAAGGAACCGCAATGCTAGGTCTGCTGTATTTCATACAATAACCGGGCTAACTTCGTTGCGCAATAAAAATGAATTTATGTTGTATTAGCTTGTTAACTGTAGTTATTTTGTATTGTATACTGGATGGTTTGCATTCGAGTTAATTTCCTCATTGAAGCATCTTGAGCCATACGACATTTCTCGTTTAAGTCAGAATGTTGTCGTTTAAGTTACATACTCCTTGTAGTTTCTGTCCAGAGATAACATCGTATACAAAAATGTATGAGAAAACGCATTTTCTTGATACCTTTTTTTAAAATTTTTCATTAGTTCATTAAATCAAAGATTAAATAAAATGGAGTCGTCTTATATATATGGTTATAGTGCCATTATTCAGTGTACAGTTTTCCCGCAACATCGTATTGATTGAATTTCATATCATTATTTAAAAGTCAAAACACGAAACAGAGTATCATGAAACCTCTTTGTTTATTATAAGTAAACGATATTATTATATCCTTCGTGTGTTCTGAATACAAATCGTACCAGTTTTTATTTGAACTGATTCATTACGCTTACAACTCTACAAGAAGCGATTCTTCAGATTTTTACCCAAATGACCAAGAAGGTAATGTTTTTCGCAAGTAGTTTATATGTATGTATGTTCGTTCCACTGTGACCTCTTATAGCCTAAAAGGCTTGATGTAAACGAATTTGTGAGATGCCATTAGATTAATATTCTTCCCTGAAGTGTCATAGCTAATAGGACGATGTTCTGCCTCTTCCCCCGGCATGGGTAAGGCCATACTTAAAAAACACAGGCAGCCATAAGGACTGCCGACAGAAGTGAAAACAAATAACCAACAATAATAAACCCTTGTGTCTTCACAATAAAATTCAAAATTGAATAGAAGGAAAGAAAAATAAATGAAAAACAGTTCGTCGAAACTGTTCCAAATTCAAATAAGCATGTAGCATGTCGATCAGTAAATGAACACAAAAGTTCGCCGATACGGTTCCAAATTCAAATAAGCTTACGAACTTACGAATCTGGACGATTTTGGTAGGGGAAAATATAGGATTTTCCCCTACCAAAATCGTCTAACGTCGCTAAAGAAATTTACATTTAAAAAATATGGCGATGACTGATGATACTCATACAGTCGGGTTTTTTGGTTATTAAAATTAACTATTGTTGCAGATGTTCATGGTGAGCTGTCCTCGCTAAACATCATGTTCAGAATTTGCTCGTTAGCCACCACCCATAAAAATAGCATCTAGTAGCAGAGTGGTGCTTGAAAATGTATCTAACGTATAATTATTTAAATTGAACCATAACACTTTTGGTTATGATTGTACAAACGGATAACAAGTGATTGATGTTATATTATGATCTAATAAACCAAGTACAGATGACCACAATCGTTGCCTTTAGCTATATAATTAAAATAAATAAATTCGACTTTATGTCTATTATTTAAGTTGCATTTTTGTAGAAATAGTTATTCACAAGACGGAAAAACATACCAGATCGTATGTTTTTGCACATTTGAAACAAAGCATTGTGTTGGAGAGTTCGAAATTCAAACCAGTTGTGAAGGTCAATGCAAGAGAATTCATGTGGGATGAATGTCATATAATAATGGCGGCAAACGATGACTGACGTGTCGCATAATCTTGGAGATATGCACTCTGTTTCAGAGGTAGAAAACCTTTCTATATTTTTATAATCTTTGCAACAATTGGCAAGTTACTTTAGATGCATGATCTGTATCTGAAATGATCTGTAGTGATCTTCTGTTTGAAGTCTCGTTTCTGTGTTGGGGTGGACCCAATACATAATAACTAATAATAAATGCGAATGTGAGTTTATTTGTTTGTTAAGCTTTCACGCGTAAACTACTCAACCGATCATCATCAAGTTTTGCACACATATTGTAAGGGATACAATAAAGGACATACCTTTAACCAAAAAAAACTTCTCGAGGGATAGGAAAATAAAGCCTTATATAGGTTGCCATGTTAATGTTTGACAAGACAATAAAATCTGTTTGACATTTTGTTACATGACATGAATTACCATGGCAACCAATAACAATTTTTTGACATTTAGATCACAAATTAAGTAACATAAATTTCCAGCGAGGAAGATAAGAAATATCAATACGTGCGAAGCTGCGGGCAATATATCTAATGTCCTCCTATAATCTTTTAAGATTATATTAGAAAATACAAATTAAGATGAGTGTTTTTTTTTTAAGTCGATTTACGATTGAAATAGGTTTAATACTTAGTTGACTTCTGATTGTATTACCAAATTATTTAATTATCAATACAGAAGAAAAAAAATAGAAGACCACTCATTCCTCTGATGTGCGGATGTTACCAGTAACACCTGGAGTCCGCCTACTCAATCGCCTCTTGTTCGACAAAAAGAAGAAACAATACATAAAGTTTGATTTGTTCTATTTCGTATCTAATCACATTGACAATAAAGATCATAATAAGTTGTGTCTTATAGACATGAAAGACACGTCTGACATTTGAATGGACTGATTAATTATGTCATTATTTAAAGTGGCTGTAAGACAGGTAATGTGTGACTTAAATTTTAAAGTATTTTTTTAAAGTCAATACATAATAAATTTAAGGAGCTAGCTTTAATGTATTTCTTCCGTTATTTGGGATTTCATCTAACTTTTTTAAGTACCACTACCACATTTTGATCATTTAAAAGCTTAAAAGACGAATGGGACGCCCGTTTATATTCTTATATTTTAAAAGTGAAAACCTATTTAGATAGCCGTGTTAAGCGATTTTGGTGGGGTAAAACTTATGGGAACGCGTCACAGGGTAATCGATGTGTTCTATAGATAGCGCTAGTAGTTATTTAACACTAGTTTGTATATTGTTTAATTTTAATTCGATTTTTTTTTTAAATAGAAATAGGGGAAACGGTCAACGGGTTGCCTAATGTTAAGTGATCACGGACGCTCATGAACATCCACAACACCACTGGACTGCACTGCACAGGGGAGCAGCAGATGCGCTGCCGGCATTTAAGGAAGGACGATGCTCTTTTCGTGAAGAACTCCAAGGCTTAGAACACACAGAGCGACTTTAACCCGCACCTGCTGTTTAATTTCTGTAAAAGACCGAAGTTCTGTGCGATTACGCGTCCGTCGCGGTTGCGATTATTTACGACCGATATGATTGTTCAGTTCTGTTCGGCCGTTAACTAATCGCAAAGTGCGCGGGCAATGCTAACAGAAACTACGGGTGACCACGAACCGTGCGATTCTACTAGTTGTCCGACGCTGTGAAAATCATCGCACACTGTGGCGTAAAACGCGTTGTAAAAATGTATTCAATTTTTACATATATATAATAACTGCCTTCAACAAAAGACGCGGGCCCGCAACCGCGGGGGGCACGTGTAAAAATCGCTCTCTGAGTTCTTCCCTAAGGCGGTTTATCCTATTTTCGTACAAAAAAACGGGAATGCATCTGTTACTTTTCTAAAACTATCGGTGTTTATGGATGGCAGTTGTTACATAAACATCAGGTGAGCTGCTTGGTTCTTTCTCTTCTGAAAAAGAAAGAGGAAAAAGCTTTTTTTTAAAATTAACGCATACGTAATCATATGAAGGACAATAAGTTAATTAAACTAAATTACATTATTATTTAAATTTTATCTCTAACAAAAAAAAACAATATTAATGTACGGAACTCTACTAAAAGGTTTCAAAAAATAATTTATGCAGTATACCTGTTCGCCGCCGAGATCGTAAACAGTTTGCCGAGATGTGGTTGTGACGTCTATTATATGCAAATAGAAGTGGAGGATGAATCTTACTTTAACGTACAAAGTAAGATAACACGGCGAAAACAATCTTTGTCAGTTATACGATGATGCCGTACAAACGTACATATGTATATGTCACCGCTCAACTGACTTGATTTGATTCCCTCTCTCAGAGAGGAGACCTGTGCCCCTGCAGTGGGGAACATTCTAGAAAAGGCTATTTCATTATAGATAGTCTATAGTGTGAAATAATTTTCAAAATCGGTTAGTAGCTCCTGAGATTACAAAGGTACAAGGACGACCGAAGAAAGTATGCATAGATTGTGTGAAAGATGAACATATGTAAGAAAGGCGTAATTCAGATATGACGATTCCAAATATGATATGATATATGTTAAGGGAATGATGGTGAGGAAAATAAGCACGACAGGAATGAATAAAGAGGGTTGTTGTTTATGACATTACGAATAATATTCATAAGATAATAGCATAATTATTTTGTTTTGCGTTTGCGCCTTGGCAATTATACAATAGCTCCAAGTATCTGTGCTTCACCTAAACTCTAGGGAGAACTCCTCTACTTTAGTCAATACATATACATCCTTTCATGTTAATAGACAAAGTCATCTCTTAATATCTGGAGTCAGATATCAAGTTTACTCCGTCGCCCATAAAACACCTGAAAGGTATTGACATAACGATGTTTATCGCTAGCAAGTATTTGATTTAAGCCGACATATAACATATTATTTACATTTAAATTAGGTTCGAGCCAACAAACGTTTGTAATCAATTTGGATTAACATATAGGAGTGGCGCTGAACGAAATAGAGCTTTCGAAAGTGACGACCACATATAGACGAGTTGTTCAGGTCATTGCCAACCGAGAATCGATCCATATGTCTTTCGAATCGTCATCGATGACCTTTTTAGGATCGTCTGAGCACTGTCTGATTAAAACCAGCTCGCCTCCGCTTATGTTTTGTTAGAATATCAAAAAACCTGCCTCAGGGTATTATCCTTGGACCACTATTATCGACATTAGACGATACATTAGATACATGTTCTCTAACAATCCTGTTAATGTCTGTAAAGAAGATGTGCAAACTATAATAACTGAGTTGAGATATTTAGTGTTTAGTTTAGGTTTTGGCATATATGTCGTTAAATAATTATCTTAAATACAAAACAACTACACATTAATGTTAATGTTTTTTTACAATGTGCAAGAGAATAACTAAGTAAGGCTATCTAGGCAAATTGTAGAGCAACAAGTAACATTTGATAGAAGTGAAGGGGTTTAAAATAATTAATAATTTTCCAAGGCGTTTTATTTATAACGAGCAATCCGCCCCGGCATCGAAATCGGTCCAGCCCTTTCGAAGTTTATAAGGAACATACATAGATACAACATCGTCTTTTATATATAGATAGATAGAATCGGAATTATAAGAATAACTATCGACAAATAGTGGCAGTCAGTGTCTTAAGAATAGGCATGCTCAATGGGGGAAATAACATAATCTTAGATTATCATCAAGGAGTGTTTGCTTTGACTTTCCGCTGTGTTTCGCTATCGCTGAACTTGTTTAGCTCGTAACTTTCGCGTCCTACGGTTGTAGGATGATCTCTTCCAAGCAATATTTCCAAACCAATAGACTCGACTTAGGGCCCTACAAGAAGCGAGCGTACTCCTTCTTTAAAAGCCGGCAACTCATCTGCAGTTCTTATGGTGTTTCGGGTGTTCATGAGGTGATGATCACTAAACAATAGACGATCCCGCTCGTTTTCTCTTTTATCCTATAAATAAAGACGTAGTAAATATTTATGTAGTTCGGCATGTCGTTTAAGTAGGGCGGTGCTACTTTTTTTTTCTCCTTTTCTTTTCCTTTTACTTCCTCCTTCTACCTTTTCTTACGTAACTAGTGTTTTTCTCCACATAGAAATGGATAAAAGTTATAATTTCTGGCGTTCTGTCTGTCGTTACCCATATACAAACATTAAATATTTTTATATACGCTACGTTAGGTAAATGTATGTGTTACCCCCGCAAGTTGATAATGCGCTGGGTCGTTGTCAAATTTCACGTCAACCGTAACTAAAAATATGGTTAACAAAATAATTCTAATTGAATAAAATTTATCCTGGCTACGTCATGTTTTGGTTAAGATTATTTTATCTCATTCTCAAGTTTTCAATATCCGTGATCAACTGTGACAATGACAGACTTTTCATATTTAAATAATAATTTCACGAGCACGACTGTAAAGTATTTTCTTTTCATTTTAAGACCACGATAAAAACAATAGCAGCAAACAAGATAGTGTTGTTAACGGTATTTAGTGTTTAATGCCACGAAATTACGTCACCAAAATAGTGGCGAGGCGCTTTAGCAATTTGCGGGGTTAATAAGTTTAAATACGTGCTTCTATTGTAAATAAATCATACATAATTTACTGCTTGGACTTAGGTAATCCCAGTCAGTTGGCCTCATGTTTATACTACATTTTCTCGTGATTTCGTTTATTAATATTTATACGATTTCTACTAAACTTTACGACCTTAAAATTTATGCCTTCATACATATTTCTGCTGCTTAATTTTACAAATCAAAAATCGTTCTGAGAATATGAATCTCGCTTTAATAGATACATTTGAGGGCCAGTATAAATTCTCAAAATCTAGTTATGGAGGCCAAGTAAGACTGCATGTTTAAAGATCATTTACATTAAGTTTTTAAGCATTATATTGTATGTTTGTCCTTCATGCTTCCCTAATGCAACCATTGTTGTAAATCTTTGGTGATTTGTTTTCCGTCCAGGCAAAGTTTCCTGGATTCAAAACATTTTTTTTTGTTAAAAAACAAACGTAAATGTTTGAAAAATATAGTTTAATTTTGGTAGACGGCTAGCCTACGTTTTCTACGAAGTTCTAGTCTGTATCTATTCGATATAATTATTTTTAAGTCTCACGAATTAAATATTGTGGCATTGTATTGTTGTTTTTGTTGCGGCAAAAACGTTACGTTCCGGATTAAGGTGTTTTACTTTGATTAAGTACGGACGGAGTTTGAAAAAATACCGATTTATTGTCTTCCAAATGTAATTTGTTTTTTTTTTTTTAAATATAAATACGAATAGGTAAAAAAGTTTAAGGCAGTAAAGGTAAAGTCAATGCTATATCGTAAGTTCTCCCAACCTATTCTTAATTGCAAATTAACAATGGATTGTTCTAAATGAATTCGTATATCGACCTCACGAATTGACGAGCATGTATCCGGAGATGTATGAATGTAGAAGACGCGAAAGTCGTGTGCCAGGACCAGGAGGAGGTTGTGGTAATAGACAAAGGGCTTTATTTTGCAAACAAGGTACGTTTCAGATGCTTATATGGTTTGTTATATTTTAAACTTATACTTATAAAACGATATTATTATGTGCCACTGGTTTTGACCGGGAATCATTGGTTAAATTGTATATCAATCATTCAAATTCGGTTCGGTAAAATTTATATAAATTCAGAGATTCAAAAGCCATTAGCATCTGCACGGTGATATTGACCTCAATTGTCTAAATCGATCGATGGTCATGGATTAGTTATACAAAAAATCAATTATTTATGGCATGACGTTTTAACAGTAATGAACACTATTTCAAGCTTGTTATTTACTTTATTTTTTAGATCAATAAGCGAGTAGACGAATTAAATGTGCACAAAATGGTAACCGAAATACGCACCAATAACGACTTAGGGCGTCCTAAGAAACTTAAAAATTTAATAATTGATTTGAACTTGAGTAAACCTTGGCGGTCCGGTTTACCACAGAAAGAACACGGGGCCTAGACAAAGTAACATTCCATTAGTGATATCGCTAGTAGAAAAGTCCAAAATGTATGAAACAGACTAAAATAAACTTTGAAGCGAATGTACTTTGTCTAGGTCGGCAAGTACGCAATAGAATCTGGTTAAACCTCCAAGTAAGGAAAATTTACTACAAAACCAATAAGTCATAAAATGGCTTTACCTTTCATTATCGAACTTTCCGTATATTTTAAGACATTGAAAACTTAATGCCCAATCCAATTTATCATAGAAGTCGGCACAAGTTCACATAAAAATGAAAACGTTTTGGTAGCTTCGATTGTCTGATTTAAAAATAAGACTGCGCATTAAAACCCGTATGTGATGTGCCCTCTCATACTCCTTTCTCCTTCAATTGTAATTCAAGATCCGATCTTCGGCTACGTAACAGTAAAACAACAATAGCCTCCATATAAAGTATCAGTCTTTCAATCAAACGTTGGCATTGATCCCTTCTACAATGGCCGTACCATTTATTATTATTATTTGTTTCTTTCGCTATTTATATGCAACCATTCATTGTACCGTGGTCATCTTGACCTTCAGACTCACCGACATTCATTGTCACCATCTGAATAACAAATTGTAGTTTTTGACGCGGGATTCTTCGTTTTATTGTTTATGTATTTGAAGAACGCGCAGCAAGGTGTCAGACGTTATTATTTTCCTTAAGTTAGACATGCTAACTACTGTTTTTCATTTATGCCATACATTACAAGTATTGTTAATTTTAGTCTACGTTTTCATACTCATTTCTTCACTAGCTAATTAGTTTTTAACATCTCTCAATCGTCGAATTCAGTAATATTATATATTCCGCAAAAATAAATGTTGTTTTAACATCCAAACAGAAAAACGGTATTAATATGCCACTACCATAGACCTAGCTCGTAGAACGGGTGGGGCCAAAAGGTTATAGAATAGTGGTCACGTGCAGGTCGCACCATAGGCAAACCTCTCGCAAGATCGATCGCTATATCTGGTCAAGGTTACAGTAGTGGGTACACTGCATGAGAACGGTTAGTATCTTTGTGGCAATCCTAATATTCTACATATAGATATACGCGTCGTAGAAGACAATCTGCGCATACCCCATTTCTGAAATCAAAATCTGTGTTTGTGGTCGCCAATTTGACGTAAGATGGTATATTATGTCAAGTTGAGTAATTTCACAGGGCACGTCGCACTTCAAGCCTGATGAATGTTCGATAGTATTCGGCGATAGAATAACACAGCGATGGTTCCCTGCCCCCATAGGAGGGACATACCACTAAAATAATCTTAATGTTGAAATAAAAAGACGAAAAAACTTTGACCTCAACTAAATACTATTGATAATAAAGCGGAAAAAGAAATAAAACTACACAAGGATATAGAAAAAGATGAATAGCCAGCATCAACGTCACGGTCATCCATCGCAGAGATAATTGTGCAACGTTGAAAAGTTAAAAAAAAAGATTACAAAAGAGATTTCTATGTTAGAATTAGTCACTCCATATCAGTCACAGTTAGTCATTGCAGATGAGGATACCAAGAAGAAGATGCTACTGCGAGACGATCGTCAATTGTTAAGTCTACGAAATCTGTTAGACATACAACGTTAACCAGTCCAACGAATGTCTTATGCGTGGTGGTTATTTGATGATTAGTTAGTTACAAAACAACCATTTTAATATTTTATTATATTTTTCGGCTGTGTAGCACATTAAAGGTTATGCCGATGCGCAAATCCCATGCTATTTTAGTTGCATAACCTAATATAAAGCTCAGTAAAGAGAACAAATTATGGATTTCGTTACAATTCTTGGACAATAATTTGATATCATATATTTATTTCACATGTATTGTGATTCCTTTGGTACAAATAATTCTGAGTTGAAATAATTGTATCCCATTTTTTTTGTTTTCAATTCCAATCCAATTTCCTTATTGTTTATTTGATGACATTATTATATTTAAATTATGAATATTTCGAAGTAATAAAAAAATTGCAACAACATTAAACACGAAACTAGATACGTTAATCATTGGAAATCAATATTATTAATAATAATTTAAAAAGCTTGTTTAAATTGTGTGTATAACTTTGATTTATAATTTTAATCTTCCAAAAGTAGTTAGGTAGTTATTACAAATTAAAGTATCAAAATAACAAAGATGATGAACATATTTATGGTGAAGGATACTGCATCAAATTATTAATGTCTTAAAATTGAACAAAACTCCATAAACCAATTCTGATTATCTGAGCGTGGACTCACCGTATCGTTTAACGTGTACGTCTCTGTTAAAGGACACGGATCGATGTTTAGTCTCTTTGGGTTCCTTCGTTTCGCTATCGTTTCTTGGTTCGTCTTTAGCTACTTTATCGCCATCAGTGGCGTTGTCTGCCTTGGTACCAATTTCATCTGACATCGGATGGTGAGGTACCCGATTGATGGTACCTCGAACTTTAGGTTTTTCGCTTACAGTCAACTCGGCGGTTTCGGTATCATCGGATATGTTTATCTGCAAATAGTTTAGCGACTGAATCAAATCAGTACATCTTCTCTAGTCTGTACTATTAATTACTATATCTAAAAATAAATAAATAATTACACGATAGATATTCATTATATTACAAATTTGTTTTCTTTGTTTAGGATTACTTCTTTATGTCGAAGTGTTTGCATTTTGTTTTTAAGTTGATTAATATTTATAATGATACCTCTACCAATTGCACCTTTGGGTACCAAGATACAAGCTTCTGCTTGGTTTGGGACCCGCGGAACTTGGATATTTAAGGCCTTTTTAATCTATTTTTTATTGAATTCATTTAAGTTTGGAACTAAGTTTTCCTTATACAAAATGAAATATCTATGTTGTACAATGATATATGCATGAATAGGACATTAATATGACCCATTGTTCTTCATGGTCACTATTTTAGCCGCACTAAAATGATTACCAGGAAGTCTCAGCCTGCAGTGTACGACGGCGTTTTAATGACCAAAGATGTTATCTCACTAAGAACCGGTATAACAATATCCTGTTATTATTCTTAGAAGTAATTATGCACTAA
>JWHW01030552.1:321766-334194 GCA_000931545.1 Papilio glaucus | reverse complement strand
CTATTTGCTAATGTTAACCTTGATACGATACAGATTATTAATTTGCATAGTGTCGTAAGTGGGCACAGACTAAAAAACAAATTAATTTCACTTCTATTTCTCTAGCTAGCTACATTATCGTCTAGCAATAACACATTAATCATATTCATTATAATAAGCGCTTAGAATATCTCAAAAGACCGTCTTGCGTGTCTTTTGCCACACTCCATATCCAAGATATAAATCTTTAAACATTAATACAACGTTAATGTTTTGTTTCGATCGGTGGTTTAAGTTATTTTATTTTGCAAATATCTACGTTATGACAGTATTTCTTGGTCACAACCTTTGCTTTTTTATTGATATTGTGACCATTGCATCACCTGAAAAATATTTAGTGACAATAAATATATAATATAAATAAAATAAACATGCACTCATGCACGTAAACCAGAGAGGTAGGTAGAGATTATGGATTTCCATTTGGCGCGATCCAGGCACACCTCTCGCGCTTCTTCTACATCCATACATCTACGCATACATGCTCATAGGTTACGGCACTCCTACTTTTTCCAAGAAGGATGATATCTTGTTTAGTATGTTACTAATCTGATCGGTATATATATATAAGTTCTCCCTGGACGTCCCCTACCAAAACTGATACTTTGTTACTTTACTCTCTCTTCATTCATCCTTTAACATGCTCGAACCACTGAAGCACACCTTTTTCAACTCTAGTCACAATATATAAATATATAACTACAAACATCATACAAAAAATATGAGACATCACTAAGCACCCTTGACAACACACCGACAAAACCAATCAGAAGATGGTACCATATTTTTATATTAATTACTACACAATTTTTTTACGTTTTATGGACAAAACACCCATATAGATAAATTTAAAAATAAAAACCGAATTTAAATATAAATGATCATGAAAATCGATGGCGCCCTTTCCGAGATTCAGATACTGTAGATGTTTTTATATAATAAAAATTATAATAGTAATCTTGTTATCATTCTTCTTCTAAGACGTCCAAAAAATATGGACAAATAGTAAATGAATAATGCATGAATATTATTATTATGTTAATTATTTTGAGTTATTTGGCAACAGTAAAATAACTATAGGGGGTCTAATTCCTCAATATAAAGCTATATGAACACTCATGGTGGTGGTGGTGAATATTATGCACGTAAAGTTAGATCTTTTTTTTAATGTTGATTTGGCTCATGCTGCTGATGTTTCGCGGAAGAAATTAATAGCAAAACAAGTACAAATAAATCTACAAGTTACGTAATTTGTTGAATAGACGAAAGACTCTAGGTCCGGAAAAATTTGGAACCTTGCTGTCAAATGTCATTTGAGTTGCTAGAAGCATCAACTTTATTTCCAAGAGTGTTAGTTGAATAAAGTTTTGACAAACCTTTCAGAAACCGGATCTTAGTATTTAATATTACAATTAGAGATATCAGATCTACTGTGTATCGAGTGAGTAAATATCAAGAGTGCTCAGTGCAACGTACCGTCAGGTGCTTAGCTCTATTGCGTCAAATCAGCGAATGTGGTCGAACACCGGACCGTTTGCGAAACGGTGCGGCTAAAGCTGTTCTCTGTTGTATGGTCCATGTTATAAGCTTAGCGATTTTATTATCTGCATTTGTAAAGCTTACTTCAATTCAAACTAATTAAATCAAATGGTAATACTAAAATAATAAAATACTTACTAACTTCTTAACCAACTTTTTTTTCTCTTTTTCCTGTATTTAGTTTTCTTTTGTATTGTGTATGTTTGTCATGTAATTGTTATCTATTTGTACGAAATAGATTCATTGATTTGTGGAGATAAGTCATCAATTATCTTCGTCGATGATGTGTATATCTATAATTATTGTACGAATAAAGTATTGTTGTAATTTTGTTTTGTGATATATATGTAATAATAACTGTTGATATACCAAATAAATAAATAGAATATAGAAGCATAGCTACTTTAGACTATACCAAAACAAAATCTGTTATTTTTTAAACCTCAATTACTTTGATACCAGTAAGGTGTTACAGTTTTCGCTGTATGAATGATTACATAAAAAAAGGAAATGGTATACTAATTTGTAAAATGTATTGCAATGCAAAACGATAATGTTTACTACTCTTAACCTGATGAAGGTAGTGGTCATTTATGCAATTGCAATTACACATTGCTACGCCATAACTACGGGGCTTGTGACCATCGCTACCCATAGGCATCCGCATTAATCAGATGTGTTGCAGATCATAACCTTTTATATAGGAGGATGTATATTCGAAATCGCTGATCGCTATTGACTTATACCACTTCATTCCACTTTTACTCGACCGAACATATCATTACGGGGCTGACATTTTGTTGCCTATTTTACGTTTCGGTTTTTGCGGTTCCCGTGTATTTATATTGCCTATTACTTATTATACACGTTTGTATTTTAAATACGTAATTTAATTGATTTTTTATATTCTCAAAAATAAAACATCGTTAGACTGAGGAAAAGAGAGTGGGGTAGCCAGTCGTTTAGCTTTAGTCCCGAAATAGCTCCATCGCAAAAATTGTTTCCAGAACGTAAACTGTTTTTACCTAACATTCATATGATCGGTTTGCTTTGATTTATAAATTAATTAAAAGAGAACAGCAATGTGATCTGTGAATCAACAGAAATGTAACAGACTAACTGTTACCCGTGGCTTCGCACTCATTAGTTTCTTATCTTCCTCGCTGTACATTTTTGTAACTTGATTCCGCGTAAAATAACTTGGCATTGTAGATAAGGTAAGAGAATATTACCCACTTGTTAATAATAATTATGACTTATTAATTATGAATAGTATTCGCACCGCGTATTCTTTGAATCGCGTCAACTGTCAAACGACTATCGATATCAAAAGCGTTAATATGGTCTAAACGATTTCTTAAATTTTCCTCACAACTATCTTAATTTATTCTTTCATAAGAAACAAAAATAATTAGCGAAATCGGTCCAGCCGTTCACGCGTGATGCCGCGACCAAGGGAAAAAGGGATTTATTTTTAAGATGCCAAAATTTTGTTATTGATTGGCATTTGGTTGCCATGTATGTAATGGTATGCAACAAAATGTCAATAATACATTATTTTTTAGGTTTATTTTCCTATCCCTTGGGAAGTTTATTTTCGGGATAAAAGGCACCCCATATCATTTATGATGATCGGTTGAGTAATTAAAGAGTTGAAAAACAAAATCACGTTCGCATTTGTAAAATTAATTAGGATGTCTATCTCAAAATGGTAACATTATCCGATATTTTTAATACATTGATTCTACGAGGTTATTACACATTTCAATTCTCATAATTATGTTTAAGGGCGTGATTTTAGGAGTGATGATTGGAAGCACGTGGGCAGTCGGGCGTCGAAATGTGGGTAGAAGAAACGCGCCAAGGCGACAACGACCTTCGTAAGATCTCGTCACTTATTTCCTTGTACCGGCGATTTGTCACTACCGTGTCACATGTTTAATTATATTTAAATTAGGTGAAGATGAGTTTTATAGGAGAAGGGGATAAAGGAGCAACGGGTTGCCTAAAGTGATCACCGCCGCCCATGAATATCCGCAACACCAGAGGAACTGCAGTTGCGCTCCCACCCTTTAAGAAAGTACGCTCTTTTCTTGAAGGACCCTAAATCATATTGGCTGTATAAGACACATTGAGGTTTTCAAACGTCATACAAAATAATTTCAGCTTACTTTCGTAACATAAATTTCCTTGTCAATCTTTTTCCATTCATTTTTTCAAACTGTCCGGACCGAATAAATTGATTGTAAGGTTTAATATCAATGAGTGGTATCGAAGCGCATTTTACACAGAGTTGTTTGGTATCACGTGGGCGAGCACTAAGAGAGGATTTTTTTTTATTCACTCCCTAAAGGTCTATAAGAGGGGATCAAAGTTTGTATGGAAAAGTTGACCTCTATATGATCAATATTAAATCTGTTCCAGCTTCGACTGGTCTATGTTCGGTTAAATTTAATTGCAGAGTGTATTTTTTATTATATTTCTGTAATTTTTCTAGAGGCTATAAGCTCGAACGCAAGTCTTATTCATGATTTTTTTAAATAAGCTCAATCGTATCATTTACATAAATATATTAAAAAGTCGCTATTTTTGTCTTATATGATAGCTCTTGCCCTTGGTGTAAAGTTTAAGCAAATATGTGTGTTTAGTAAAAAGCTTTTTCAAACCCCTAGGAAGCCTAAGCCATGGTCAAAAGAACTAAACATGCTTAAAATAGGAGGGAAAAAAGTAAAACGTTTTAAAACTGTACACTTTCCAAAGTGACCGCATGTACGGCCATGTATAAAGACACATAACTCCATGTTTGGGCACGCGAGGTCCAGGTGACGTTTCTCAGTTGGTGGACGTCTGACGTCATGCTGGCATCATGGCTCGTAAGGACCTCGTTAGTCACCGCTAGGGTGCCCACTCATTTGTACAGAAACATTAAGAGACACATATGTATATATTACAACTAGCTGACCAGCCAATCTTTGTTCTGCCTTAGAATTAATTTGTGTTTGTGTTAAACCTTTTAAGCTGTAATTTCTGGATAGGTTTCACCCGGGGCAATTTCCTTCATTCAAGTACCATGAGATATTGGACTTTTTCCTTTTGTCGTAAAAATCGGGAAATATAATTATTATACTATTTGTAGTTTCTGTAACTTCATCAGAGATATAACGTTAACATACGAAAAATGTATGAGGAAAGTATTTTGCATTAGTTGTTCTAATCTTATTAAATTCAAAAAACCAAAGATCAAAACAATTTATAAATTAATAGATTATATAGAAATTGGTGACGTTATATTCAAATAAGTATATTTTTCGATGTAAAACTGCACCACAATATGGAAATTCTATGCATCATTATTGTAGTCAGTCAAGAAACAGGCAAATAAATCTGCAGGAAAAACAGATGAATTGACAAGACTTCTTCAAAGAACTAAAGCGAACGACCTTGTGCGATCTTGTGAGACAACAATAACATATTAATCAGTACTATTTTTGGAAATGCGACAATATCTCGTATTCTCGTTGAAATCTTTTATACGGAAGACTGTAGTTCACAGTTTTTTTTTTAAATAAATCTATACAGATAAGAAGTAAAGATAGCTCTTGCAGGCCAATTAATACCGATTTATTTTATATGATTTATTTTATATAATTTATTTTTAATGACCTTCCTTTATTTTGATTGTGTTTGTTATCTATAGAAAAATAAACCTTATCAGTAACCCTTTCGATCTGCATTGTAAAATACGGCATGTTAATGTTTAGAAAAAATTATATAATTCTTGGCATGTCTATTTTCCTATCTTTTTTTTTAACGTACCTTTTTTATAATGTATTCCACCATAATAAAATGAAATAACTTGCGGTAACATATTTATAACAAGTACAAAAAAAGTTCGTTAATACAAGATTGTGGGTCCAAACATATCTAAAATTTATTAATATTAACGAAAATAAATTCTTCACTTGGCTCTTGAAACATACAAGAGTGTCAATAAATTGCATTTCAACACGTCAAGAATTTACGATATTATATTGATAAGAAAAATATTGGTTTAATTTATTACTCAAGGGGATATATATTTTTATTTTAATATTAGCACTAAGCACGCAATATCGGCTCTTAACGAGGTGAGGCTTGCATAATATTTTTGACACCCAAAGTGTCCCTCTGTAAGTTATTACAAAAGCAACATGGCGGACGGTCCATTAAAATTCGGATGGTGACTCGCGACGTTAAAATATCGACCACTTTTATTTTAAACTTGTTCGGTTCCAATTTAGGCAAAGTTTGGGAGTTGGGGAAAAAATATACGCTCGGACACGGAATTTTTTGGGTGACGTCGGGATCCTTTGTAGTGAAATTACGACTTTAATATCAAAATACAATATTAGTACTAATAAAAAGTAAGTCACAGAAATGTAGGTGTAATTGTATCAGGTACTATTCAATCTTAATACAAGCCCACCGGTGTGTTCCACCGGAGATTCCGGACGACCCAACCATCGCACTCGAGGGTATAAGCCACCGAGGGGGTATTAGTGAGTATACCTCACATAGCCCTCTTTTCCCCCCATAAGCAGGGTATCGCACGTAATATCCCCCTCTAATAAAAAACCCCTTGCGAACTGATAATATTTCAGTAAGAAAATAACATCAAATTAAAAGCAAACTAACGTTGTTAGACCTCAGTACGATCGGTGCATAGATTTAAAACCCACTTGAGTGCATTTTCTCTAGTGAGCCTTGTGCTCGAAAGTGTATAATTGTAATTTTCATTACGCAATACACTTATATTAAAAAAGGGTCTAAATTCTTAAACTTTTAAAAACCTTGGTGATAACTGCCTGCGGCCAAATAAAGTAAGGGTAATTTTATGTAACCAAAATAATACCTTCACAGGGTTAGCATTTTTATTCAACATTTTGTACTTGACAAGAATTTATGAAGCAATAATACTTATCACAAAAAGAAACAGAAGTGCCTATTGAAATATGAGGAAACAGCACGAATTTCATTGCCACTGGCGTTTTATTTGTCTTTTTATTTTTACATTTTGTGAAGGGAATAAAATTACATTCGACTTATGTCATGTATCGGCAATCAAATTATAAAATACTAAATGTAAGCTTAACAAATAATTTCTTAAGAACATATGTTTATTACAATATTATTATGTACACGGAATGTATGATATTCTAGATATGAAAGAAGTCGGTCCTCTGTCACGAAGTATGTGTAAGTGTCTTTATGGTATAGCCGATTAAGTATTCAGTTACATTGAATATTATCTGTTCACTTCATCGCGTCATAATAATGAATATTCTTCGCATACTTAAAAAAATATAATTCAATATTGTTAGCATTTTAAAGCAATATTAAAAACTTAAATCGCAATGAATGCATACAACTATTGAAAAAGTCACATATTTAAGTTTGGCATACGTCCCAAAATGGCGGTGCAAGGTCCAGTGACCCATTATATGTTTGGACATGATCACCTTGTATTTTCTCCGTTAAGGAAGTTGTATGTATAACTTGTCGAGTTGTTACATTTTTAAATATAAACACATTCAATTGATTTAGTTTCTGCTTCCATCTTCCACGATGCACAATATCACAATTGCGAATGGTATAGCAATGTAACTGCATTAGAATACAAGGACATATATGGTGCCATTTAAACTGACGGGAGCAATGTTTGTTTACTATTGTTTGGTGGCTCTGTGATGGTACTAAACTAGACAGCCTCTTGAAAGAAATTTTAACAACAATGGAACTACATAAATATTAAGTTCTAATAAAATATTTCACAAGAAATTAAGTGTTATATTTATGGTCTTCGATATATCAGTGCTCTTGTCCTCAATCAAATTGGGAGATAATGGAAAGGCTCGTACATAAACAAATATTGTAAGAATGGTGATAATTGTTATGAGAGTGCATCGATTATAATAGATTCTGTAACGCTAGACACAATCAGGTTGCGCACGTAACGGCCGGCTCACCTTGACCGTACCACAGCACGCTCGATTGACAGCTGCCAGGGTAACGGAGGTGATATGATTATATTATTGAGGTGTTTACACATACGTATTTTGAATGCATTTAATATAAATAAAAATATTCCTGATCTGAATAACATTGTGAGAACCTTGTGTTATGACATTCGTTTTTCAGTTATAATCTAGTCCAGGAGTTTTAGTACAAAATTGGGTTCGTTCTACATAAAATCCTTCTACTTGATTTTTCGATTGCATTATGTCAGGGGTGCCTTTATTAAGTGTATTAAGTTTCTGCCGCCGGAAACCGCGAGCGTTAGCCACCATCTTGAAAAACGTCTGCAAATATTTCGTAAAACGTGAATTTTACGTTATTAACAGTGGCAACCTTTTTGTAGAGGTTTTTGTACAATATGAAAAATCTGGTAATGAAAGTTTTGAGAGCATGAAATCTTCTACAAATTTTATATAAGAAGTTTTCTTGTACAGTCATTAGTTGCCGAGTTCTAGCACAATAAAAGTTTGAGAGTGTCGTGGGCGAAGAACGACTGATTATATCATGATGTGCATGGTATTTTTAGACCTTAAAAGGCCTACATCTGTGCACATGCACACATTATAGTGAAGTTTTATGAGGCTGTAGTATTACTGATCCAAGATAGTGCTCTCTTAGTTGACTGGTGATTTCCAGTTTTCAATCTTTGTTGCTGTTTTATGTATTAAAAAAAATAAAAATAATATACCCCGGTTAAATACCAAACTTTAAAGTCATGTAGTAACTAGGGCGTGTGCAATTTACATAAATGTGTTCATGTATACATAGCAATAGTATATTGACAGTCATTATTATAATTAATAATGCTTGGCATAACAAATCACTTGTGACATGACGCGAAGCAAAAACATCATTTACGGGTGATTGAAGGCTGAACGCTTACATCAAAGGTATAAAAAATCAGCGTACCTATAATGTATCTTGAATTTGGATCCCGGAAATTTGACTTCGAAGGAATTAAATTTAGTTATATTACATTTTTTATAGTAGAAAATAAGGGAGGAGGTGGCTCTCGCTAAGTTAAACGATTAAAGTTAGCTATCCGCAATAATCAGTGAAACCAGCCTTACAGTAGGATAGTGGAAGGTAGATAAGATGGAGAGGGGAAGACGATGAGAATTAGATGAGACTTTTTTTTGTATCGGGGGAAATCTTCAGAAGACATCCAGCTTTGTAGGGAAAGACACCTATCCCAGACCACCTCGTGGCCATCCTCGGGTACAACGGGAGAAGGTTCCGTGATCTCCAAGGGAACATACTGGAACCCTTGTGCCTCTGCAGTGCTACATAACCTAGGAGTACGCCATGTTATATTTATGATACGCCGTTCTCCGAGGAAGGGGATAAGGAACAGATCTTTGGCAAACCTCGGGAGAGGTCTAGTGTAAAAATTAACAACTATTAATTTAAATAACCCGACTGTATGTTTATTATCATTCATGACATCATCATATTAGCTAAGACAATTCAGAAGAATAAGAATCTAATGACTCCTCACTCTACAGAATCAGTCAAGCAGTTAAGGCTACAGGAGGTATGCAACATACATGCATACGAAAACTTTACTACTGAGCAGTGTGACACTTTGCCAATTACATTGATTAACTAATGATATCAATTATTTGATTGTTTCTTTGTGCAATACGTAGGATATCCTCCATCCCGACGTGAATTGACAAGATGATCATATTTTGTATGGTATAACATTAAAAGTTGCCACCAGATGTCCGAGATTCGATCTGCGTTTTTATTCCAAAAAGGACAAGGCGATTTAACATGTTTAAAACCAAATAATATGCATCGTAAATAAAAACTGGCTCTCGCTTCAATGCAAATGTCAGAATTTAAATAGATTAATCTAAAAACAAGTTATCAGTTGTAAAAGAATGCTGCCACTAACACATCTGAGAACAAGATTACATGTTATTAATAATGACATTGACTGAATACGCGCTGATCACAATGGAAAATAAGTCTTAAGTGCAACCAAATATTCCCGAGGAGGGTTGCCGTCTGGCAGGCGGCCGGCCGTAAAAACTTTACCCAAAACCTATACTTACAGTAAGGTAATACTGTACCGATCCCACATAATGTGGGAAAAGGGCAGGGAGATGATGAATGATAAAATACACTCTCTCAACTATAGGGACAGACAAGGATAGGTATGAGATTCCGCTTTTCACACGGATAGATTCTCGTTGCAAGGGACGAATCTGTTCCCATACTCAGAAAATACTATACCGTTGCCGTGATAGTCAAATGTTTACAGGATCGTTATTCTTCCGGCGCATACCTTCTCGTCAGATTCCCTGTTAAAAAGCCAAATAGCCAGGTATTCGATTTCGGCCTTTTGTATTGTAGGAAACATTTGGGGGACTTAAGAAGAAGTACTTTTGAACGTATCGAACAATGACATACAATAAGCAGTGAGCTCAATCGACGTGTGCTATCGATCGGGGAAATGGAACGCTCGTGTCCCTGCGTGGGTCTGAATGCGTACGTACGGAATTTCCCTCGCGTCTTATCGATCATGTTAAGAGACCTGTGGGTATTTAAACGCGTAATTCCTTACAACTCGTAACCCATAGAGTTCCGTTAAAGGAACTGTTACACGATCGAGATAGTATTTTATTTATTATACGAATAAATATAATTGTCTCTGGTTTGTATAGTTTATTTGTACATTAAACGGCATTAAAACGGATAACTATCCTTGTGTCTATTATTCCGGTTGGGTTTTATGGAAAGACTACAATCAAGAGTTAAAAAGTCGCGTCAAGTTTAAGTAAATTGAGTTATAAAGGAATCATACTAATCCAGGAATTTAATCTAGAGTTGTATATATCACGTATATACATATATGTTGCTATGACAACTTTGCATGCACTTTCTACACTATGTGAAATTATAAATAACACTTTTCGACATATCAATATAATTACTGAACTGGAATTATCGACATGCATTGTGAGTGTTTAATGACATATCAAACAATTAAATTTCTTGAGGGTATCTACAAAAATTAAAAGAGAGTTCTTCCGAAATACTTCTTCTGTCTCTGTGATTCATTTAGAAGTTCACCAGGTTCATCATCATCATGTAGAGGGAAACATATGAATTGTCCCAAGGGTGTTTCTTCAAATTCATAATTATTTAAAAGCATAGGCTTACTCTTTTTGAATTTGTAAGTTTAATCATTTGAAACTAATATTGTCGCTAAAAAACCGCAGACGGCACTTATATAACATGTATGAACACCATAATTAAGGTATATTCACATACGACAGCTAGTCTTCTTTACAATTACAAAAGCTCTAGCAAAAAGCATAAAGGAACGCCACAAGTTATATTAAAACTCCGTGGAGTAATAAATAAAAAGATGGCTGACTTCTCAACAATGCTGCTGCCTGTAATCCCTTCCTCATTGCGATGGGTGCATCGTTCAAAGATCACAAAGTCAGACAAACAGACATGTTTACGTAACGTCAGCGACCGGTTAGCGAATATTTCCTGGACCGCCGACCAGCAACAATGATATGGACATAAAGCAATTTACGATGCATACGTACCGATGCAGTTAAATGTCATAGACTATAAAGGATTGGACTGGTTTTTTAAACGCTCCTTATTGCGCACACCGTACAAGCTGAAAACAGCATCATCATTCTAATAAGGCTGAATTATAATCAGACTTTATCATAATCAACCTGTATCATAACCAGTCTGTATCATAATCGGCTTGTATCATAACCAGTCTGTATCATAATCGGCTTGTATCACAACCAGTCTGTATCATAATCGGCTTGTATCATATCAAGCTTTATAATAGTTAGTTTGTAACAGTCCTCTACTAAACATAGATTTAACGCATTCAATTATTTCCCGCCGTCTTGACCAGATCGATGGTCCATCTAAGGCATCCTACACTTCTGCAAACTATATACGAGAGCTCTCCAGTTCAAGACTTTTCTTCCCATCTGTAGCCATAATAATAAACATGCGCTCTCGTCCGTAACCCGTAGGAGTAACCAGAGATCCATACTCCTACGCATACATGCTCGTCGGTTTGCGGGTACGGTATAATACTATATATGTTAGCATCGTGGTAAGAGCCCAAAATAAACGGATAATAAATCTAGATTCAACCCGAATTCATACATTTTTCGTTTTAAAAACTAAAATAACTTCATAAATATATCTTATATACATGGACAATCTATACATATATACATAATCTATCAATAAACCGTCGTAGTCTACCAGCTGGTCCAACGTCCATGGCCGTTTGTACGACAAACTAAATAATAACCGATAAAATCAATGCGACACCTTTCCAAACGGCCCGTTACCGTTCATAATGACATTTCATTAACAATCTACGCTCGTTCTCTCGACAAACTTAGTTCGGACAGCGTGACCGATTCCGGGTAAAGGTCCGTTTCCACTGAATAGAGCCGAGATGGGTTGAGATGAGATGTGTTACAATAGACCTCAGGGTCGCGGGCGCACAGGTTGAGGGCGTCCATAGAACAACCCGGAGAAAAATATATATATTTTTGCAAAGCGTGCTAGGTGCTACGGTAGGGTTTCGGACGAAGATCCCGTGGCCCCTTGTCAGCGCTGTTGACGATCACCGTGGGGTTTTAGTCGGTGCAAGCCCGACATAACTCGTCTCTCCTACAGCCTTTCCATGAATGATCATGAAGGCATAAGTTTATTGCCACAAACACATACCAAATGTATTCATAAATATAAAAAATGATACAAATATGGGAAGTGAAAATGCCTCTTTAATC
>JWHW01030552.1:309518-320958 GCA_000931545.1 Papilio glaucus | reverse complement strand
TATATAAGGAGGTGGATATTTTATGATGTATACATTCTTATTTCAAACTCTAGTATTATAAAAACAACTTGTTACAAATGAAAATAGAATCTTTATTTATTTATATAAGGAATCAAAGAAGATTCTTTTATATGAATAAATAAATCTAAATCCGCTATTACCACTCAAAATAACAAGATTGATAAATATGTTAAATTAACAAGTTTCATTAACCTAATCAATATTCGTTCATGGGTAGTTTTAAATCAATTTTGTATCATATATTTTCTTTCTTTTTTCTTTGCTCATTTATTTTTGCAACAGGTCCAAAGAATCAATATTTAGGTGCAATGCGACTAAGATGCAAGCGGTTCATCGCATCGGATTCGTCTAAACGTATGTTTTTTTTTTATATAAATATATAAGAAGGTGGCAAACGAGCAAGCGGCATTTGATATCAAATGACCGTTACCCACAGGCATCTGCAACAAGGTAATGAGTTGCAGATGCGTTGCGTGCCTTTAATGGACAGAGGAGGGTGTAAACAGAAAAAAAGTGTATTTCCTTTTACTCTCTATTTCCTTTCCCGTCAAATCCTCTACGATCCATCCTTTACTTATCAGAAAGGGATGGGAAGGAGAACAGAAGCAGAATTAGGCCTCCGGCACCTCACTCATCAAACCAAACGCAGAATAGTTCTACTTCACGTCTGTCTTCTGTGAGTATTTCACCGGACGAACCGACGTATTTGTGTAACAGATGTTGCTGGTTCTACCACTTGTTTCACTGCGCACTTACTGTTCCTGATGCGCAGTGCCACGTCACGCTACATTCAAAGACACTACACAAGTGCAACGTGTGAATGTGTGAACGTGCAAGCTTTAGTTAACCGGTCCATATCTCAACTTCACGTCCCTAATCTGTGGTCATAGGTCTACTGCTACCACCACTACTAACATTCGCTTTTAAACATGTTGGTCCTACTCAATAATTTTCTATCCCCTTCTATTATTATCGTCAACATTATCAATGTTAACGTGCCTAGAAATAAAATCGGCTTGCACAAACATTATTTTAATCTATGGCATTATTCAAAATGGCGGTCCATTAGCGCGGCAAAATGTTTGAATTCGATTATACGGGGCACGACATTTCGGTTTCACGTTTACTCATTAGTTTTGGTTGGAATTAGTTTCGATTCAGTCTTTGATATTATATCAAGGCCGTTCATTTAATTGATATGCAGATAGAGATAAATGTAATAAAAAGATATTGAGCTGTTTCGGTCTTTGTTATTGTTACAAAATATATTATTGTTAATAGCTTGTACCCTACAGTATTACCAATGGCTGCAATGAACTTTCGTGAATTAAATAGAAAAAAAATCATGAACCTCCAACCCAATCAGACACCGATAGCCGTTCAAACAATCCGTTTATCCTAATATCTGATACTGATGAACTTCGATTCTGGAGAAATAAGAAAGAAAATACCGGTATAAATAAGAGCAAACCAATTCTACAAAAATTAAATGGAGTAAACCATAAGGTATTGGGAAATCTTATAAGCAATAAGCGTACATCTTAAGAACTTGTTAGGGCTAATTTAGACAATAGATATCCATGTTTATCCATCTATGTGGGAATAAAGATATCGAAGCTTTTAGTGGCCACTGGTGATATGCATAATTTTTATTAGAACACCTGTTTACTTGTTCACTTGCACTTACGAATAAGATTAACTTTTATATCGATAATGAGTCAGTAGTGAAGGCGGGACTAGTTGCGCGACCTTGCCCCGCTCGGGCCGCAAGCGCTCCAAATTACCCGTGTTCACATGTCGCGATCCGATCGTAACTATTTATTAAATAAATCTGACACACCGCTTGTTTCTGATAGCATTGTTTGAGTGTCTATTGTCACGTTATTGGGTTGTCAGTTAGCGTGTAATGTTGAATTAATTTATTCATACTTGACATTTTAAATTAAAATACTAACACCCTAGTTGCTGGGTACATTATTGAGATCATACCAAAAATAAAGCAATAAGTATGAAATATAAACATCGTAAGACATTCATACATCCTATTGTGACAGGGGGACATAGCAACAGCAGGGAATCCCCAGGGGCGGTAGCTGTTGAATGAATAGGACGGCTATAAACGTGGGTTTACACTGCCGTAAAATCGTGTCGGGAAACAAGCTTTCTCTCTGAAAATAAAACTGTGATGACAATATGTTTTATGTCAAAGTTTTCAGCAGTGGAGACCCACGGTTATGTAGAACTAGCATGACCTCACAGAATACAGGTCTTCGCCCTATAGACAAACTCGACGCCGACTCAACTCCGTGTCCTTTATGGTGTGTTCCTTAAGATGAAACTTATGGGTGGTAAGTTAAATTTAAGTCAAATATTGAAAGTATCACCGTATGGGACACGATACAAAGGTCACATTTCTATGATTTACTGTCTGCGTTAAGTTTGTCTTTATGTCGAAGTCTCACTTCAATTACACCGTGTTTACACTGCCGAAAATATTCACATAAAACCTATTGTTATGTTTCTTTCTCTTTGGAACAAAATGAGATGACAATATGTTTTAAGGGAATATTTTCAGCAGTGTGAACTCACGGTTACACTGCACTGAGTTTATGCCTAAGCATTTCAATAAGTGAGGTGTCCGGATACTCAATCAAGTTTTTTCGCTTACCTGTGTAAGTATATAATTTTTATTTAAGGCTCGTATTTCTATATCCTTTTTCTTTAAAAACATCGTTACAAATCGCTAATCTGTGACTGTTTGTTTTTATAGTAGTGACTTAATTCTTCAGTATGTAAAATTTATCTATAGAAGATTTGTGAGTTTCGTCGAGTCATTCATTTTAACTAAGAAACAAGTAGATATTGTGTCTCGCTGAATGTAATTGTATAAAACTTATGCTATTTCAAATTACATTGGTCCTGGCTTATAATTTTTTTATATAAAAATGAAAGAAATCTTTGACCATGGACCTTTGACAATCAAGTGAATTGTGTCTTTGTTTCATAGCAAGACTAAAAAGAAAAGACTATTCTTAAACTTCCTTGTTAAACTTTTTGCAACCTGTTTCGGCATTTATCACCAGGACATAACATTTTTTAAACGTTCAAAATACTTAAAATTATCTTTGCGTGTCCGAAACCCACCGACCCGGTGTAACCTTGAACTGAGACAAGCGACTTGTCACGAAGGAGTTTAGGTTATATGCTGAGTGACACCACTCGACAAGGTCGTCTAATCTGATCGTGTTTAAAGTTAAGAGCGTCCGCCATCTTTTTTTTACGTGTTTGACTTCTGTCAATGTTTATATAATTTTGTTTTCCGTTTAACAACTTATAGTTTGTTCCATATAAAGAAGGAATTTTTGTAAACAAAGGTTACAAAACTTAAAATTTGTTAAAATATGAGATTTCAATATATTTTAAAAAAAAAACTTTTTCTCACATTACCTCACACCGACATTAGCTGTCCATATCCATATTCACTGCACTTTATCTCACGATTTCCACAAAATTACAACATTTCCATATGGGATAAGTGAAGTTTTTTTGTTTACAAAAAATCTATCTTGATGTGGAACAAACTATAAGTCGTTTTAATCTAGGATATTACAATTGCATTGATATAAAAATATTTGGATCACTTTAAAATTCTAAAAATTGAGTTACTTAGATTGTGTAATCCAAGATTATAAACAGGGTTCTGAATGTTAAAATCCTTTGTACGACCGTATTATCATGCAAAGCGATGCCGATAAGGAAAAACTTGTCTTAAAATATCCGACGGCAAAGCTTATATATAGATTGAGATGGATAATCCGGGAGCCAAAAGCGAAGACACCTTGAGTCACTATTGACGACTTTGTAAATTCCTGCACTGCACTAGGACTTCGTAAATTCCTGCACTGCACTAGGACTTCGTAAATTCCTGCACTGCACTACGACTTCGTAAATTCCTGTACTGCGCTACGACTTCGTAAAATCCCGCTCTAAAAATACAATGAAATATAAAAGACGTAAGATTAAAAAAGTGTTGTTAAAATATGTTTTGTAATTTAATTTTGATGAATGTTTGTATCTTAGTATATATTTTAAAGGCAGTTATTTGTTATGTGAAATTTAAAATATTGACAATTAAATATTATTTTTAATAACTCGAAAGTTTTTTTTTTTTATGTTAAGCATATTCACCTTTTTGGGGTATCAAGGTGTGTAATAAACGGGATTCTTACCACGATTAGCCTCTTTGAGCTCCCGATATATCGGCACAGTTGCATACGCCATGGTCACGGGTTGACTAGAATTATGCGGTAGTGAAAAAATGTTATTAGTAGCCGTATCGATCTAAATTTTTTCTAATTCTGCGATCACTACTATGCAACTGTGCCGAAATATCGGGAGCTCAAAAAGGCTTATCGTGGTAAGAATCCCGTTTCTTACCAACCTTGTATTAGTAAAAACCACGAAAATTTTTGGGGTATCGTCGATACGCAGGCAAACATTCGCGGCAAAAACCAAGCTTCGCTGTAAATGTTGAATTTGTATGGATTACTATACTGGAGGTATAGAAATCTATTCCCGAAGGGTTAGTTTACAAGTGCAGCACATTGCCAATTGTAGTTTGGCATAGCCCTGAAGAAGTTGATACCGCAATATCTCCTTTTTTGTGTGGAAAATAGTAACCTAAATCCCCTGATAGGTAAACATACAAAACCCTAATTTATCATCATCTCTCTACCCTTTTCCCACCCACGTGGGGTCGGCGCAATATGATTGCAGTCCATACTGTGTTAGTTTTGGCTATAGTTTTTAAGGCCGGCCACCTGACGCCAACCCTCCGCGGGACAAGCAACTCTTAACTATGAATATGTATGCGTAGATTTATGGATACAGAAAAATCGATAGGTTACCCGCGATATCCATAAACAATGATATCCGTAATTTTAAGTTTAGAGCGTGTTTTTTTTTTAATCAAAGCCTAATTTCGTATTCGTATTCGTCATTTAATATTTCATTAAAAAAATCAAAACTTCCCAATTGTTTTTATTTTTTATCAGAGTTATGTACACGTCAAAAAGCGCGGGAAAAATGCCGTCCGATTTTAGTATGGCTCGTAGCATTTGCGTGTGGAGCATAACATAACCAAGTCCCACAGATAACACACTTGTGACAATAACGTAGTCACGTACTGTGCGACCTTGTATCAGCGGCCATTATATTTTATACATATAAAGACTGCTATATTTTCCTTCATTGGTCACTTACTTCGCTATGTACTACGCTGCAAATATCATAGGCGCTTTGTTCATTACAGACACTTTTTATAGACTTAAAGGAAATAACAATGCGTTTATTAATAGACTAAGAAGGTTTCGTAGGCAAGTGTTACAATTTTTAATGTTTTATCTTGTTTTTATTGTTTAATGAGGTATATCAGTGATAAAGTTATACATTCATAAACATAAGATCAACGATAAAATATTTAGGGGATAAACAAACAAAAGAATATTTCTTTTGCCTATCTATTTAATCCTCTTGACCTTCCCATCCTTTCCATATTAGAAAAGGATAGGAAGGGGACAAAAACTAAGATTACGTATGTCTCTGGCACCTCACTCAACATACGAAACTTTTTAAACTTAAAAAAAATCCTTCTGCTAAAAAAAAACTCTAAACTTCTTTGTTCCTAATGTAAAACTTATTTTTTCATATTAATTTCTGGTACTTAAGGCTTTTAACAAGCACGTCGAGTGTTATTAAAAATAATTAAAGTAAATCAATTCTAAACTAGTGGGTACCATCTATCGATCACATTGCTCGCACATTGAAATCAGAATGAGATCATGAATCCTAAATCCAATCACTAGTTGCTACTTAGTCCCACGGTGCCGGTAGGGGCGAGCAAGCGAAGGCTGCGCAGGTTGCATGACGTCATGCCACCACGCTGCGCCCACGTGCACTCTGCGCCAACCTGCTCCCCGAGCGAGCAATAACGCCTTCAATAGCCACTGCACTCTGCGCCTTGTCACTTAACTACACTTATAAAATGTTTCAAATGTCAGATAGGGTGAATGTTGGCGATCTACTCAAACGAAATGTTTATACAAATGTGTTCGTACATACATATAAGTATTATTTTGTCTATATGTGTACTCGTTGAAATAGTGAAATGTGGCTTGTGGAAAATTTAACAGTTAGTAAAAGTCTAAGTTGATTTTTGTAGTTGATAACATAATAAAGAGTGGCGCTAATAACTCTCAGTAGCTAAAGAGGTTGTATTTCACCAAGAAAAAAAGATGTTTGTAATCAAGCCCTGTAACCAGCATTAAACATTAGATTTACCACCTACCAGCAATCTTTAATATGTTATTTGTATATATGTATATTTAATTTTTTTATACTTGTTAATGTTTCTGACCGGCATTTACTAGAATAACATTTGGAGGACTTCCATCGAAGTTATTCAAATAGTAATATTCCGATCACTTCTCGACAATATTGTCACTGAGCAAACGAACCCACGCGGTTACGTCTACAAAAACATTACAATGACTACTCTTATACAATGTAATTTGTAAATACGCTTCCTACGTCTTCTTATAAAAAGGTGAAATATATGCAAAAAGTAAGCAAATAGTGTTTCTTGTGTAGGTTCGAGGCAAGGTGACACAGTCGACCAATAGGCGACCGGCGTTGCTGTGACGTCGAAAGCATGGCGCCCGCGCACTACGCAGTTACGTAATTGTTAAGATCCTTACAATAAATATTACATGGCAAAAACTTATTCAAATATTAACGACACCGGCAAGGTAACCTACTCCTTACACGTCCACCCAGTTTCTAGAGGTCTACAACTGGATCGAAGTCTGTCAAGGTTGGTTAACCCGGTGTTCACTGCACCTTTTTTAAACTCTCTTGGGCATATCTATGACCCCAGATTCTACGCATTCACCAAAAGAAGCTACTGTTCATGGCCATGGTCATCCAATCCAAGAGCTGTTCTAAGAAAGTTTTGGAAAATTTCCAATATTTATCCAGTTATCCTAGACAGCTTTCCTTTAGATGTGGAGGTCCAAAACATATATTTATAAAACTGTATATTATTAACTGTAACTGTATAAAATTAATTCATGAAATGAAAGTCTAAAAAATTCAAGCGCATTAGCTACTAAACATTCTCAGAAAATCCATATTGCAACTCAGTTTGTCTCGCGATATACATTCCTAAAGTTTATAAAAGCGTGTACTTATCTACACTGTGACATCTTTAGTGAAGTCACTTTAAAAAAAAACAAGAATAAGTTACACAATCGCAAGTAGGCCAGAGCTTTAGGCCATGGTCATGTATTATCGTCCTTATCTTCACCACAAAAGAAATTGCCATGTCGCACTCATTATACCCCGATGCTCAGACGTGCAGGGTTGTCAACAATAACTTAAAACACAACAAGATCTAAGAGTAAGATGAATGAAAGACTAATTAATGATAAAAGCGTCTCTGGAGAGTCTTGTGCCACTCCTCTCAGGCCCAATACTTTTCGTAGAAGAAGGATGATTACATTAAATGACGTAACATAAAATTGTGTGTTTTAAATTAGTGAGAATAAACACTATTTCGAAAGAATTTATAATTTTAAGAGTTTCCTAAAAAATAAAATATTCGTAAAAATGTGACAGCCCTAACGTCGCTTACAAGAACCCTCCAGTGTGTCAAACAGTATCCAGTCCGTCTGCACGATTATCGCCTTTGTATGTAAGGATTTCAGTGCTTTATGCCGTAAAGTATTTTGAAATGTGACGAGCAATTATACGGCTATTTGTATTCGGAAATAAATAGCGAAATCGTGATGGTGGCACAATATACGCTTCGGTGGAAGCGAGCGAACAGTGATCTATGTGCAGGGTTGCTACACGAATCAACTGAATTGTGTAATGGCATGGGGAAAATTTTATAGTACCAAACAGAGCCACTCAGCCGAGCAAGGTTCTGCAGCCGCTTGTACCACAAATCTTCCTCTATCCCCCTGATTGTACTTAACGAATCCAATTGCTCAAGAAAATAACATAGTAGAAAAGTTAAGCAGATATATAACAGTGGTACAGCCCGCAACATCTGTTGCACGAATGGACCGGCTCGACCGGTGAAATACCACGACCTCACAGAAGGCGTATAGTAGGAGTATTTTATACTTTTACGTTTCTTCCCATGAGCGAGGTGCAGGAGGCTCGGTGTCAGTTCTCCTCTCTTCCCATTGTTTCCTACAAAGGATAGGATGGCAAGGGGAAGAGGATTGAGGAGGGCAGGGGATTAATAGAGGATCCTTTTCTTGTCAACACATCTGCAACTCATTTGCTCGTTACGGATGCATATGGCTCGTTTGCCACCTTCTTCCATTACAATTTTTTTTTTAATAATCTCAGGACAGATAATACCTGGATATACGTATCATTTCTTTTGTCAGAACCTAGCATCGCATACGTAGAATACTCCTTGCGATATAAATACCGCAACTGGGACGAAAAAGGCTATTAACCTTGTCATTTTAACCAGTCACCTTTATTCAATGCGATTAAATCCAAGATCCGCTGACATAAATTATTGTTACATATCATAAAGTGACGTAATAGTAAACTGACTGACGTGTCAGTAGAAATTCCGTCACATGGTAACCCTATACATGTAGGTCTAGCAGACATTGCACAAAACAGCCGGAGGATTGTGTGTCAAGCAACGATAGTACAAGTAGCTTGTCATTTTTAACTTATATAATACTTATATGTCTATTAGAATAATCTTATCTGTGTCACAAACTTGTTGATATTTTTATATTATAATTTATGATCAATTTTTATAAAAAAAAAACTTTGTAAACAAATTTAAAATTTAATAGATCTTAACTAATATTATAAATACGAATGTATTTTTGTAACACTTTAACTCCTTAACGACTCAACCGACCTGAAATTTTGCACACACACTGTCAGAGGTACAAAAAATGACATAGGGTACTTACCATTTATTCTGAAAATAAAATCACCGAGTATCATTTTACAAAAAGGAATCCAGCGTGGAAAATGAGCTAGTAACAAATGAAGGTTCGTCACAAGTAAGTCGCCTATAATGTGCACATCGATTTCGACATCCGCAATACTCCCATGGGTAACGGATGGCTTGCCAGCTTTTTTAAACAGAAGAGAACGAATAAGGAAAAGGAATGATGTGGAAGAGGGAGTTGTACTTTGTATATTGTAAATTCAAATCCACGATCTAATGTGCCAAAGATCAAACCATAAGTAAAAAAATATAATAACAAAATAAAACATTTAAAGAGAAACAGACAAGATAACTTATTACAATAAGTACAGGCACTCGTTTTGTACAAAATTATGTCTTTAAGTAGTTACAGTATTGACTTATCGAGTCACATATTGAGTTAAGTGAGACAAGTAAAGCACCTGTTAAGTTAATCGAAGGTCAGTTGCCGCAATGGACGGTACGGCGCTCTACATTCTACGTTAGGTAATTTCATGAAGCCGACCGTTTTGGTATAAGCTCCAGCTTTGGCATGAATTATATCGCCGTAGATTAGTCACGCCACACCAACAAAACAACCTTAAATACTGACTATTTATACTCGACTACTGTGGGTTATGTTTCAGCAAAATATTTACACACATAATTGTGTAACATTTATATATTAATACTAACCACTTAGTTAAACCATAAAAATGTTTTATATTTTTCTTCAAGAAGAATGTTGGTGTTCTCATGACTGCACTCTAGTACATAAGCAATTGCTCTCAAGAGCTGTAATCAAGTATCCCTACGGTCCCACAAATAGCATAGTTTAATGGCATTAATTTTAATAAAGATGTGATCTAGTATCAAGTTTTAATGAACAAGTCCAAAATAACCCAACTCCATTTGCAACAACAGATCACTAACACGAAAGAAGGCGGAGATCTCATCAACAATAACGAGGTACTCCTGCTCGTATTGTAATAAACACTTTTTTTTTGTACGGATACCTTAATGTACAAGTGACCTCTTGTAGCCTAAACGGTTTGGCCGATTTTACTATTAAATTCTTTTTTTTTATAATAGAAGGTGGCAAACGAGCATGCAGTTCACCCGATATCAATTGATCGCTGCCCATAGGCATCTGCAACAAGCTAATGAGTTGCAGCTGCGTTGCCTACCTTAAGGAAGGGATATATAGAAAATTGTTATTTTCCTTTCCTATTCATCCCGCCCACCGTCAAATCCTCTTCCCCTTTCCATCCTGTTCTTATTAGAAAAAGATGGGAAGGGGAAGAGGAACAAAATTAGGCCTCTGGCACAGGTCGAGCCGGCCCTTCGTGAAACAAGATGTTGTTGTTGCGGACTCTACCACTGTTAAAATTTATATTCTTCTCCGGAGAGCCATAGCATAAACGTGCAGTCCAGTCTTTAGCCTACCTTTAATGGAGGACATAACAAAGGACATATGATATTTTCCCCTCTCTCCCATCCCTTCCACGTCTAAATCCCTTTCTGTTCCCATCATATTCTTAATAGAAAAGGATGGGAAAGGGAATAGATCTAAAATTGGGTCTCGGGCACCTCACTGATCAGACGAAACGCAGAATACTTCTACTTCACGCCTGTCTATTGTGAGGTTGTGGTATTTCACCGGTCGTGCCAGCCCATTCGTCCAACAGATGTTGTTTCGGGTTCTACCATTATAAAAAACATATGGGTCGCGGGTCAATTTCCAGACGAAATATTTATATTTCGAAGACATGTGATCTCTGCCTACCCGTTTGGGTTACGGGCGTGAGCGCATATTTATGGATTCCTATTTACTTCATCGATGTCTGGTGATTGCCATGTGAATACGCATGGTTACTACTATATTCTTTATTATTCTCCAGGTGATATTACAGAGTTTGAAAATGTAAGTTATTAGACGAAACTCTTATCTGATTCTTAAATCTAGTATAGAATTGTAGGCCAACATGTCCGAGTTTTAAAACAAAATAACGTCAAAATTGTATTACCTTAGCATTAGCGTGTTGTCGCCATTCCCTTGCCCTCTTTAGCGGGCTATGAAAAAATAAACGATTAAATTCCGTTACGTTCATAAGCGTATAAAGTGTAATTTACTCTGATTTATGGAACTCGACATTAATAAAGGATAGAGTCGTGACTGTGTCATAGATTTAGGTCACAGTTACAGACCTAAGTCGAATAAATCTCTATTTTAATTCAGTTAACCTTAATGCGTTCACGGTGGGCAAACACCGTAAAGCATTAATAAGTCAAATACAGAAATGTGCGAGTTCAGTATGAAGTTACTTTTCACCATAACTTGTGTTGATTGATTACAAATGACACCCTCACGAAAAAAATGATGTAGGAGAGCTTGACCCCCAATCTGGG
>JWHW01030552.1:262178-288620 GCA_000931545.1 Papilio glaucus | reverse complement strand
TCTTCTATGAAATGATTTATTTCTTGTTGTTTTTCTTCCAGACATTTCGATCGACACGAACTCTGGGTACCGAATGACTTTGCTGTGCACACCTTCAAGATTATCATGTTCTCAATTCAGGTATCGTCTATTTTTTTTTAGTGTTTAGAATTTTCTATGTAGTAGACTTAATATATAATTTGTGTATATAATTCTTTTTGGAGCTGAACTTTATGTATAACCAAAGAAGAGTGATATAAATTTTTAATGAATCAGACTCGGTCATACGGTCACGATCTTGTCAAGGTTGCGGGGGTGCACTGGATTAGGTGAAAGGTCATCTGTGATGACCATTGTACTGTCCTTTGGTTAAGGATATGGGTTTAGACGAATAGGGTCTAAAATACGGCATAATAATGTATACCCTCATCTGTTATTTTATCAGGACCTAGATATGTTAGATAATAATGTTCATTGATAAATCTCATGTGAGCTACCGAGCTAAATCTAGGGTCTACAATAGAATGTTAGACTCGAGTTCGATTTAACACCCACCTAAACTTGACCCCTAGAGTTGCCAACAGCGACTTAGGCAAGGGTTCAACCTAATTTTGTTTATACGATTTAACAGTTGGTGCCAGATTTAACTGGGCAACCCGCTTGTGATTCATCAAGGTCCTGATCTAATAACAGATGAGAGTATACATTTCTTCTGTCGTCTCTTATACTATATTGACTAATAAATAATATTTGTGTATGTGACTTGTAGGCGCAGTATTCATACAGCGTGGTAGAAGCTTTGATGCAGCACTTAGACGCCGGGTCCGGCGGCGGCGCGGCGCGCACCCGCGTGCGTGCGGCGCGCGCCTCTGTGCTCAGCAACATAGTCGCCATCGCGGCTGCTGACAGCGTTGGTAAGACCGCTTGCTTTCATTGTAATTTCAAAATCTGATGAGGTACCGGAAGACCAATCCCCTTCAGGTCTAAGATAAGACCTAAGAAATTTATACCCTCATCTGTTATTTGATCGGGACCTAGATTATAAAACTCAATGTTTTATTCGTTCACTGGATGATAACAATAAATGTGACACGTTCGTCCAAAATCAAAATTGTGAATATTTTCATCTCCTAGGTTATGCTGAATATTATTAAATATTTTTATGAACATATATAGGTCCATCAGTATTGGAAATTATCAACAATCTTCTAACCAACTTGCGAGCATCCGTGGCCAGGGATTCTGAGGTACTATGCTATTATAGCATTTATTATTTAATGTTTATTAATTCTTATTTATTTTAGTTGATTTCAAGTCTAGAAGAATCTAGATAAATGAGAAGTATTGATGCATGACCACAATCCTGATGTTAAGTCACGATCTGGTCCAAACATTATACGCATTACTTTAGCTACAGCCTTTTCACTCTTCTTTTGAAGTTGCCATGATAATTAGATGGAAAAACTAACT
Source organism: Papilio glaucus (assembly GCA_000931545.1). Taxonomy (NCBI): domain Eukaryota; kingdom Metazoa; phylum Arthropoda; class Insecta; order Lepidoptera; family Papilionidae; genus Papilio; species Papilio glaucus. The sequence continues at coordinate 287,171 of JWHW01030552.1, read as the reverse complement.
AATAATGGTACACTCAACCAAAACTTACAATCCAATGTATAACCTAAAAAGTAACTAGTTAGATATATTATAGTTATCTATCTATATCTATATTTTTATAATAACATACAATTGAATAATTTGTTTGAACGCGCTAATCTCAACAACTACCAAACTGATCTCGAAATTTGATAGCCTTATCATTAAGGAAGGTTATAGGCTATTTAACATAAAGCTTACACCTTTAGGAGTCGAGTAGTATGAAAAAAAAACGTTACACGTACTTACACAAACACCCGCACTAATGAAACCGCAGGTCTAGTTAGTGTTAGATGTATAACGCTAATTTTATTTATAGGTAAAATTAAATTGCAACTATCTCATTCTCTCTTATAGAAAGAAAGCGAGGAGAAGCTATACCAGGATGCCCTGATAAACGCACTGGGAGAGTTTGCGGACCACCTGCCCGACTTCCAGAAGATCGACATCATGATGTTCATTGTGAGCAAGATCCCGAGCGGTCAGCGCGCCGGCAAGCCCGCCAGGCCTGACGTCATGCTGCAGAGCATACTGCTCAAATCTCTCCTGAAGGTAGGCGAAGAAATAGCTACGAAAAACGAGAAATTTCAGAATAGCGATATTAGGAGTCCCCGTCATTGACGATCTTGTATGCATAGATTTATGAATAAAACCCATAATCCAGGGTAGGCAGAGATTATGGATTTCCATTTGGCACTATTTGGGCACATTCCTCTCGCTTCCTACAAACATACATATACTATACCAATCCAATGTACTACCAAGTCATCACCAGCTCCCTGATCTTTTTCCACGTTATGTGGGGTCGGCACAGTACGACCGTAGTCAATACTGTATAGGTTTTTTTCAGCCGGCCAACACAAATACAACAAAGTATGGTATGAAAATGTGGTAAGAAGCCTGATAGCAAGATTAGTCCAATTACATATTACTAACAATTTTACGTTTATAAAGTATTATACCTTGTTTCATGCAAGATATGATTTTTGTAAACAAACAAATGTCATTTATCATACGTGGCGGCCATTACACTTTCTATATTTTTAGCGGCAATGTCTTTATATCAGTAACTGTAACAGTAAAGTAAATTTAAATTGTATAAAATTGATGGCTAATGTTATAAGGTAATGTGAGAAATAGTTAATTTTCGAAAATATTTTAGGTTTTACATTCAATTTTAACGTAAAAACCTTTGTTTACAAAAATCCCGTCTTGCTGTGAAACAAGGTATAGATCTTTGTATTGAATTTACTATCTTTTTTCTAGGTTGGGACTACATACAAAACGACGGAACTTAGCAAAGCCTTCCCGGCGGCATTCCTAGAGGCGTTACTGCGGCTCTCCAGTGCGGGGGAGCCTAGCACCCGAGCCTTACTGCAGCGCATCCTGCACACGCTGCTCGACCGGCGCGGGAACGCCGCGTTACTGGCTGTGCCTACGTACGTAGTAATCTTAGAAGGAAGAAAGAAACAAATTACATTTATTTACCCAGAATAAGTTATACAAAAAAAAATAGAATAGCATGCTGCAGTATAAGGCAAAGCTAAACTAAGCTGTAACATAAAACAATCTAATAAAAAATAAAATTTTAGACGAAAATAAATAATTGTACGCACTATTATCGATAAATTACCTCACTAGCTAAGTATTATTCTCAATATTCTGTGTTCGTTTGATGATTGAGGTGCCGAAGGCCTACTTTGCGTCCTCTTGTCCTTACCATCCTTTCCTAATAAGGATACGATGTGATGGTGATGAGGATTTCACGGGAACGGGATGGATGGGGAAAAGAAAATATCCTTTTTATCCTCTCCTCTGTCTATTAAAGTTAGGCAACGCATCTGCGATTCATTCACTTGTTGCGGATGTCTTTGGGTGATCTCTTAACATGAGATGATCCGCTTGCTCGTTTGCCGCCTTGTTCCATAAACAAACAGCATTATGCTGCTTCGGAAGTCCAAACCCCCAACACAGTGCTGATTATCAGTGCCAACCTTCATACTTAGCCTTCGAATTGATTTCTGTTACTGTCAAGAATTTTAATATTTCATTAGTTATTTCATTTTGTTTATTGTCACTAAAGTGTAAACCAGGGGAAGGTTAGTAACAATAAAACTCAAACTAGTGTTAAATAGAATTGTTGCTGTCTTACTGCATTTTACTTCAGAGCATGGTATAACCACTTAGAGACGTTATGTTCCTGGCCTCCCTTGTACGTAGCGACGATGTCTTGTATTGTAATTCATAAAGGTCCCCCTAATGTACGCTATTGTTTTTATTTTATTTATTTCTTTGTGATATCGTCAGTGTGGACTACGCTGAACTGGGACTTACTGTCGAGAAGTGTTCTCGACCGGACCTGATCTTCATCAGTAAACATGGCTACGCTATCTTCAGTTCGTTGTATGATGGTAAGAATTGTATATTTTGTTATTATTGATTTAATCTCTTTGGTTAGGATTAACCATTGTTTTTATAAAAATAAAATATACTTGACGTCTTAATCCTGCTTTTCGTCTGGTAAGAGACGGAAGATTCAATTCTCTCCCCATTCTTAGATTCTTTACCTAGGCTGACTCGTCGGTACGGTAATTAAAGATTACATTGTATGTATATGAAAAAAAACTTATTTTAATTCTTGTGAGCAGGTCTTCAATTGGAATCGAACACGGTTGAGAATGTGGAAGCTATATACACGACCCTGGCGTTGCTCTGCATAGAACTCGCTTCGGAGGAAACGGTGTCTGACATGCTGCAATTAATCCTCTCGTAAGTTGATTTGTTTTAAAATAACAACACAAACAAAACTCAAACTAAGTAACTAATTAAATAAGTAAATATGAAATCACACCCTTAACCCTGAGGGGCGGGTAGAGCATGGATTGCCATTTGGCACGATCCTGGCACACCTCTCTCGCTTCTTCTATATTTATCTACGCATCATGCTCGTCGGTCTCGGGTACTTAAAATAAAATTTATCTTATAATTTAAAAAAGTCCACAAAACACAACTAGGTCATTGCTTAGTGTTTTGTGGCGCTCAAGGACTACAATTCCACATATTCTTGATGAATGTGCAAGAATTTAAAGTATAAAGTCTTATATTTTTAACCAAATTCTTTACATTCATAAATACATAGACACAAACAGATCAAGCAAGCAAGCAGAGCAATAAAAGCATATTAATAAATATAACTTAAATTTATGTTCGATGCTTGCCATATTGTACCTTATAACGTCTGTGAAATACCAATATGTATTTCTGTCTACCCCAATAGGGCTAAGTATAAAGATTATTAATTTCAGAATCCAGCAATCAGCTCTTAGCAACCCGGTGTTGTCAAGCGCGCAGCAATGCCGGCTTCACGCAGTGTCACTCTCACTGTGCGCGTTACCAGCGCATGTGTTACTCCTGCCCGCGCTCAAAGACTATGTCTCCAAGGTACCAGCCTCGATAGAACCACACAGCAGTAGAGCCTAGTAATAGCAGAAGCTCTTGCACAAATGGTTAATTGAACCGGGTTTGTATCATGATCTCACACAGTACAAACCTGAAGACTTAGTCCAGTATCAGCCCTACTAGATATACACATCAGTAGCTACTAGAAGTAGCGGTAGTTCTCTCATAAAATTAGCGTCAAGAAGAAAGATCACCACGAAGATTTCCAGCCTCCTTCGTCCAGTGAACTCTCGCAACCTAGATCTGATTGTCGGTCCATCTCATGGTAAAATGGTGGTCGTACATTCTAGGAGCATTAAGTTAAACTGTGTTAATTCACAAGCCTAACAACTCATCTAGTTTTGAGGACATTATAACTTATGATTTCTCTTAAACATAGATTATAGAAGCACGACGCGAGGAGGCACAACATCTTCTGCCCCCACTTCTAGAAGACTATGATAATCTGTCGCCGTCGAGAATGCCATCGAAGATGCCCTACCTCATGATTGACCAGGTGAGTAGATCACGGAATAAACAATAAAACAAGAGAAGAAGAATAGAGAAGAGGCAGTAAGGAAGTCTAAGTGTCGAACATTTAGATTTACAAGTTTAAGTACACCGTAATTTTAGGCACATGAAAAGATGAATGTCCCGCACATTAATTCTTTCAATGTGCCTAAAATGACAAGTAAAAATAAGCAAGGCTTTATGTTATAAAATGAGTGGCAGTGGGGCAGGTCCTAGATCAGAGAATCCCCAATTAAGGGTTGAAAGCGAATATTGAGTGGGCCTTAAAATGTAGGATACGATCTACAAAGCTGACGACCGGACCGTCACTGATTGACGGACGACGGCTTGAGCTTGTAAATAATTTGACGTAGCCACGGCTACCCATTTTTCTAAGACAGCAGATTCGCTGGTCGCCCGGTCGCAATATTGGAAAATATTGTTTGACGGGTGGGAGCCCATTCAACTTTGGAACCACCTCCTAGGTCTTACATTGTATTAATCATTTAGTCGTATGTTACCAGATGGCGCTGAGCGAGTGTCTGAAAGCCAGCGGCATAGACACGAGCCGGCTGCAGTCGCCGCTGCCTTACAGCGCGGGCGGCGTGGCCGGCCTCGCGCATCGACACAGCTGGGTCGAGGCTGGTCAGTTCTTTATCAACTGTGTATCCCTTAATATTAGTCCTATTGGCTTAAGAATGTGACAGGATTAAAACTTAGCGTTATATATTAGAAAAGCCTTTTTGTTTAATATAGTAGATATCATCTCACAATCACACATTTGTTATATTCCTTTGTATGTGACGGGGGATGTCTAATCTCATCATCATCGCGTCGTCGATGCGTACACATACGGTCTCTAGTACAATGGATGGTCCATTATGTTTAGAGGTCTCTAAAAGATGATCGTAAATTGTAAGTGTTGTATGTGGGCAGGCGCGGCGCAGGGTCGCGACAGCCTGGCGGACATCACGGCCGGGCCCGCGGAGCTCGACAGCGCCAACAGCTCGCCCGGAGTCACTCGCGTACGTATATACACATACGCACTAACGTACACGTAAGCACATAGACACTGTTTGGCGTGGAATCAAATATAAATTGAAATTCAGTCTCTGTTATTACTAAAGGTTATTTACCTATGGTATAATACCAAAAAAATAGCAGATATGTCATTAGCAGGCGAAAAGTGAAGACTCCTAATTGTGACGTTTTTCTTTACTTCACGTTGAGCAGAGCGAAGAGCAGGAAGTGAAAAACACTAGTTGTCCTCTTCTTTATCATTTTATTATGATGCCTATTATACCATTTAGCATTTTGTTGCTGTCTCTATTATCTGAACACTTTTGACCGGTTATTTTGTATCTGTACAACATACATATCTATAGTATAAAATATCTTTGCTTTTATTAGCCTAATGAGAAAATAACCTAGATGACGTAGCTATTATTTTAAAGCTAATATTTACAACCGGTTTCTGAAAGGGTTGTTAAATTTTTATTCAACTAACACTTCTGTCAATCTAAATGTCTTGTTATATCGATTCCCAAAAGAAAAAAAGTCGATAGTCATGCTTCTAACAAGTCAAATGATCAGACATTTGACATCTAGCTAATTATTCCGTTGATCGGCCTTTCAGAAACCGATATAGAATTATTGAAATGGTGCGGTGCAGATTTTATCTATTCCAAACTTATCTTGCCTGTTTATTAAATTATTATACAAGTTTAAATAACCTTTGCCTTGAATCATCACACATGTCACGTGTAACCGGCAACGAGAACACTTATAAAAATAGTACATTCGTCGTATCGTAGATGTTGGTCCTTCGACCTTGTAAATTAATACTGAGGGTCTGCTGTAGCTAGGTCAGTGCGATGCCCTTGACGAAGAGTACAGATCATTCGTGGAGAAATACAACCGCAATCCGCGCACTGTCATGCTCAAGTTCGGCGTATATGTAAATATGTTTACAATATTTGTGTAGTTTTGTGTTCGCACTGTCGAAAACATTTACATAAAACATCTTGTCAGCTCTCTCTTTCTTTGTAAGAAAACTGAGATGGAAGTATGTTTTATGAGAATGTTTTCACCAGTATTAACTTACGGTTAGGACATTAAAATGTTTCCTGAAGTTGGAATAATTGAAATGTGCCCGAATGAAGACTATAGATGATACTAGCAAAACGCTCCGTCTTTCCTCCGGTAGATAGATAAATAAATAATTTATGTCATACGTTACTATCTGACATCTTAACACTAGAAAACGCCACGATTTTTTTTAAGAAATACAATTTAACAGGCTAAACCCAAAACAATAACCAGTAGCTTTTATCTTTGGTATTCTCTCATGTCATATTCAACGTCCAGCGCACCGATAACGAGTTTTGGAACTGGGGCCACGAGCTGGAACAAAACTTTCATCCACACCTGAAAATGGAATTATCCCAATTGGTATAATGTAAATTGTGTAATGAAATTGAATTTAGGAATTGGTTATATTTATATAGAATAAAATTTTATGTTTTGAGTTAAGAATAGTTTAATTCGCTAAATTAATTTTAGATTCATCCTATCATATATATAAAGAGAAAGGATACGCTTTAATTTGCTGGCCCTGTCTGTTTGTATCAATCTATCAATATAAAGGAATCATTCGAAGTGGTTTTTATAGACATTAAATTAAACTCATACATTCATTTGAAAATTTGCGCACTTATTAAAGACACATACCGATACATTTTATTATAACTAGGATCATCAGGATAAAACAGAATATCATCTTAAGATTGAAAATAGCGCCATCTAGTTTAAAAAATAGTTTACTTTACCAGAGCTGTATTTTAAGTTATTTATTTTGTTACAGTATCCGTGGTAAACAAATAACATAAGTAATAGTTACTACTAGACTAACGTATTAATAACTATGTTGAACATTAAGGTTATTTGTCCACAGCATACGACACAATCTGACAGCGTAAGCCTGGAGGCACTACGCAGGGCAGCCAACGGACCCAGCGAGGCTGAGAAACGCGAAGCAGAGAGGAAAAAGGCGTCCCTCAACAACACCTTCAGGACCGCGCCATTCGATTACTTGCTGCATCTGACACAGCCCAAGGTTTGTTTTAAATCACTAAATAAGTTCACACGCGACAATTAAATTGTTATGAGATTTCCTTTAAACTACACATTAGTCAGTCACCGATTGCTCTTCTTAGATTCTGAATAGCGAATGGTTGGTCTTTCCAAACCACATGGCGTAGATTTTTTACACGTTATTTAAAAAAGAATTGCAGTGCATCCAAATCTCACGGGGGTTACTAAATAACAGGTCAGCCGTTTCCTCTTTTCCGGTCTTCTACTACAAGAAATAAACAAACACATGTAAAGTTTGACAATATCATGAATGAGATTGGTGTTGTATATTGCAGTACGAGATCCAGGACAAGCTGCAAGAGATCTTCTCGTCGCTGTCGCAGGAGCCGCTGCTGGCGGGCGGCTCGCCCAGCACCAAGCTGCGCCGCGCGCACGACCACGCCCTGCCCGAGCTATTCCTCTACTGAACACCGCGAGGTATGCTTGTTGCCCGGTATGCTGTATGATATATTCTGGTCCTATCTGAGATATTCTTCTAGTGAACCCCGCGAAGTATGCTTACCGCAAGGTATACCCAGAAGTATATATCTGAGGTATGCTTACTGCGATATATGCTTACACTAAAAGTGTGCAGCTGTAACGTCATGGTACTAAATTTAATGTTATCGTGGACGAATAGTTTCCAAATATATATTTCACTATTTTGCAGTTTTCAGACGTTCGCCAAGAAGGCGTTGCTCATATCGGATGGTCGCACACTCCTATTGCTGCTATAAGCTGATAATTAACAATTTCATGTCTTAAATATATTTACCCACGCTTCCATGACCCCATCGTCTCTAACTGCCAACAATTTGTCTTGTCTCGATTCTGTATAAAGGTGGAGACACACTAGTGTATTGTGTCAAGTCAGAAGCATTATATTGGAGTGTTTATAACATTATATGAAGCGAGCAATTCTTGTGTATCGGAAACGGGCCCAATGATTTGGATGAAATTTTGTATTTACATGTACATGTACACGGTTTTTGTTTTTAAATTTATCTATGGAGGTCTTTAACGCAAAAACGAAAATTCTTAAAAAAAAACTTTTAAATTTTAGAAAATAATCGCCGTCTTCACGAAACCGACGTCAACGGGTGATAAATTTATTACAAAAGATTAACCTAAATAACAGAATCTTCTTAAAAACCCGACAGTACGATGACAGGTAACAACACAGAGTGGAGCTCGGTCCACAGCTAGTCATATTAAATGTACGAAATCGAAGCAGGCTGAAGCATATTCTGATGTGATACTACACAAGTGTGTTCCCACCTTAACATTTAGCTCTGATATTATATCGCTTAGAATTGTTATAAAATGTTAGCGAATAGGTTAAACTGTATTAACATATAGACTATGTTACAGACAGACAGTCGAGTCAACAGACTATAAATGAATATATACATCTTGAGTGAATCTTATGTGTGTTATGTATACATCACTCTAGTATTATAAAAAGACCGTTGACACGATTGATGTTGAATTAATTTGAATTGTATTCGAATAATTTCTTTGCATGGGTTCTTATAGCAATAAATGTTTCAAATAATTTGTATGGATTGTTGTATGGAAACGGTTAGTGAATGTGTGTATGAGACTGTGACGTTTCTCAAGTTCAATTATAAAATGTATGAACATGGTATTGACTAATTTATGAAGATGGTTTTTTTACATAATGGACTTTTCAATTACTTGGTAGTATTCAATAAATTGTAATATTTGTTAATGTATTTTTAAATGTTCAACATTATTCGATATAGCGATTAAATATCAAAACTGACATAATTAAAATGTTTATTTAGATTTATAAATGTAAATTCTTGATACAAAGATTTTTGACTATATTATGTCCTAATACTGCCCTCAGATTGGCCAAAAAATCTCTTTTTGAGTCTACGCTCTATTTGACATGACAGTTGAAACGTGTGAAATTTGCCAGTATTACAATTTTTTATAAGCTTTTTTTTAATCTGTTGTACTGAGAGGAGTTTTTTTATGTTATGATATTATTTTTTCACGTACATTCCAGTTATATACAATAGTTATAATTTTTTTAATTGCTTGATACAATAATATATGATGACATGCAATATTTTTTACTCTGTATTCGGTTCATATAAATGGTTATAAAGATGTACAGAAATATGTAAGATGGTCAAACATTTGTCTGTCACTCGTCGTCAAGAAGTAAAAGGCCCGTTTTGACGCAACTCATTATTTGAATTATCATTTGAAACAAATTAGTTCAAAAGTTGCCAATTAATTCAAGTCATCAGAAAAAAACAAGGGCGACTGGTATAAAGACATCTTCCCTTTAAAATAATTTGAAATTCTTTGCCTTTCCTAGTCTTTGGATCGCGCCTGATAAATTTGTAAATTGCATTTGTCAAATAATAAAATGTATTCTATGCCATCTAGTGGTGATTAGTATTCATAATTGTTAATGCTTATATTGTATTCGGCTAGTGTTTTCCGTAGCGTGCTCTATGATATATTTTGTCGACTACTGGTGTTATTGCATGGAATATAGTACGGTTGTGTTAATAATATATGCGGTTCAAACTACATTACGTTTTTTATTTAACCTAAATATCTATATTAGCGACAAACGTATGTCGACGTGGTTGCTGCATTACCGACGAGCATATGTGGGTAGATAGATGTATGTGTGAATGCAGACGTAACGGGAAAGATGAAATCATACCAAATCAAGATTCGTAATCTCTGACTACCCCCTGAAGTACGGGCGAAATGCTGCTTATTTATTTTTAAATAAGTGAAGCCAAAAAACTTCGAGAATTTTTTTAAGAATATGGCGAGTACATGCGTCAGGTTGGCCATATTTAAAAAAATCTAAGAAAAGGGGAGAGAAGCACAGAAAGCATAAATTTATACATAGTATAGAATATGTTACAAATAAAATTAATTTATAAACCTTTTTTTAATAAAATTCAGTGCCATCTATAATTATCCAAAATAAACTTTCAATGTATGCTGCGATCGAACGAAAAATATAAACAATCTCAAAAAGGTGTATAAAGGCAAACGAGTATGCGGGTCATGCGATATTACTTGAGCGCTACCCATAGGCATCTGCAACAAGCTAACAGTTCCAATCCATGCCTTCATCGTCACATCCTCGTCCCCTTGCCATTCTTTTCTTTTCGGGGAATGATAAGGACTAGGTTTAGGCTTTCGGCACCTCACTCATCAGGCGAAACGCAGAAATACTAAATATAATTAAACCATTGAATATTTACGTTCTTCATAATTTTAGTCATCAAAATCAATTGTTCGAATTTAGAACGTAATATACAGTTGGTCAGAATAGATTGTAATTTCGGCTTTTTTTTTAAATAAACATTGGACTATTTGTCCTGTTTGTTATGAAATTATTTTCTTCTCGCAATTAGATTTATTGGAACATACCATCTTACACACCTCCCAGATACCATGATGATATATGTATATCCAGTACTTGGAATATCTCTTCTCGCATACTTTAAAGACATTGTTTCTTCAATGTTTTATACGAAGCCAACAATAAAAGAGACATATTTGTAAAAACATTTATTTCAAAATAACATTCTTATCTACTTACATATGATTCAGTTTTTTATTCATATGTCCATTGCTGTGACGTTTATAGGTAACAATTTATTTAACTATACGTTTAGCACCTAAACCCTTAGGGTCAATGCACACGAATACTTTTTAGTTACTTAAAAAGTAGCGACAACCGCGTACTAGTAGTACTGCTCTCAGCGAGATCTACTGTCCTCAATGAGACGGTCTACTGCTCTCTGTGTGACGGTCTACTACCGCTATCGCTACTTTTTGGACAACACCTATTTTAAGATTATCAGGATAGAACCTGCCATTAGTTACTCTTTTGCATTGTATTATGATATACTTTAGAATAATTGAATTTATTGATATTTCATAAGAAAATTATAAGACTTAAGCGTTAATTTTTTTACGCGAGTTTAGGTACGATCAGTGAAAATCCACTGTAAATCGAATTCATGTGCAAAGACCCATTGTTAAAATTAAAATATTTTACAGTTTTATGGCGTTTGTATAAATATGTACAGATCTGTGTTGTAGTAACATTGAGTTTGTAACAGTCTTTGATCGCAACTGATTTTGAAACAATTATTTGTAAATAAATAAAAAAAAACTTTATAAAGTTTAAAATATTCCATAAGACAATTTTATAAAACGGTTATTATTATAATATAAAATGTGACAAAAAAAAATCAAAAAAATCCAAATGACAATTTTTTTAAATACTTTTAAATATTTTCTTTGGTTATTCATTTATTTTATATGTACATGATTATTTCTGTTGTGCCAATATTTTTTTATTGTCAAACATTTGCGCTTTAGACATTTAAAAAAAAATGAAATAAAAAAAATGTTGGTACTGAACATTAGATATGAACAACAATAATACATGATTAAATTAAACATTCGTATACTAAACAATTCGAACATTTTGAAAATTGAGCGCGTCTGGAATAAGCAGATATATATTATTAATGAATAAATTAGGGAAGAGAAAATTTTACTATCGAAGGAAATTTTATCCTATATTTATAAAAGACCTTGCGTGTATGTTCCCTATACGAAACGACGACTCGAAACCTGGACCAATTTCAATATAATTTTCAGGAAACGTTCAGATTGGCCTAATGGTTGATGCTGTGAAGATTGGTAGCGATCGGATCAATGTAATTACTTCTATCTGGGCGAAGCCAGGGCGGATCATTATAGAAAACGTCTTTACCCGGCTTCGATCGGATAATATTCAATTCAAACTAAACCGATTTTGATTATTCTTTCGACGTTGCTGCATTGTCCAGATGCTATCATATTTTTTTTATCTTGAAATTTTTTAAGGTGATTCAATGTTTAAAATGTTACACATCTTTCCTTCGCTTTCCTGCAATCTATGGCAGTGATTTCGTGAAAAGGGACGGATGTGTGTAACAGGAAGCCGGGAAAACGCGCGCTATTTGTTTTGGCCAATGAGAGCACGGTGCTAGCCTTTGTTGGCCGTCAGATGGCGCCAACCCATTTTTCAAAAGATTAGTATTATATTGTTAATGTTGCTTATTACACATCACATGTATTCTCGCCCTTTTTTAATATATTACCATAGTCGGATTGAAAGTATTTTGGTTGGTTTTAAGGTATTTAAGTTCACTAAAAATACTTATATAAATAAAAAAAATTAGCTAATTCGTTTCGACAATGTTTCAGACGGACTTCCTGGAGGTGCCCTTTGTGACGATCCTTGAGGAAGACCTACGTCTAACAGTAGAAGTCTTTTGATGATTTTTACTTCTAGAAACGTTTTTTAATATATTCTCTTCTATTCTTTAGTAAAGTCGGCATAGAAGTTCGTTACGGGAATCGTATAACCGTGGTACCGACTGCATCGTCACTGCACGCATGCGCTAGCGCCGCTTCGAAGTCTTGGGGTAGGTAGACCTGGAATGATAACATTTTATTCGGATTTACTTACACAGTTTTTCATGTTGTTTATTGTTCTTTAAATAAATTGATGAAGTAATATGAAATATATGTATATTTTAAAGATGTTCATTCAGAAAAATTTCTCTGATTTTTGTTTGTTGGAGGAATAACCGGCGTTCTTTTATAAAAACAAATGGTAGCTGTGGAAACTACGGTAAATTTTGTTGTGAAATTTGTGAAATTTTGTTGTGAAATTTTGTTGTGTGAAACTACGATAAGCTGGAGTAAACAAATAGTGACGGAAAGGTTTCTGTGGTGGGATGTTTTGTGGTATTCACCTTGTCCAGCGCCGGAGTAAGGTAGCCGGAGTCTACGAGCGCCGCGAGTTGCTCCAGCCCAGGTGTGAGCTGCTGCGGCCGCTCCAGCCAGTCCGTGTGCGTACCCAGACCAAGTAGGCACTGATCGACAAACAAACACTCTATAACTATATATATTACATATGAATTAGGCATGCAGGGAATTTTTCCATGAATCGAAACTTTAGTTTACTTGTATGATTGCAATTATTTTAAATTTTCTTGTTTTCGTTCGATACCTTTTAATAGGTAGCACATACAAATAATAGTATTTTATGAATATTAAAGGTATTCGGTTTGTATAAGAAATGTATTCAATTAAATCTTTATTAAGTTATTTTGTACTTTTTAGTTTTTGAAGTCGGTTTTTTTTAAATGTAGTTTTTTTTATGCTCTACTTGCATCATTTCTTTCTTCTGTTTCATGTAACAAAATATGTCCAAATGTTACGCGAACTTGACAACTTACTCTTGTTTTTCGCCTACTTATCGAATCGCCGCTTAAGAAATTTCGTTATAAAAATGATACATACAATGCTTGGTTTATTTATATTATTTGTACGTGTTAGCTTAAGGAACTTATTTTCTATTGAAAGAAAATATGAAAGCCAATAAATTAACGGTTTTGAGTATGGACTGCGAAAAAATATAAGGTCCCTACATTCGAATACTCTCGTGAAATGAAACCATTTCCTCATTAAGTTTGGTTAAATTAACCATAAATTAAATATACTTTTGTTTTCTTTTTTAAAATTTTAAAGTCGAAGAAAATTCATTATGCCATGTATATTGAACGAGAGATAAAAATAGACAGTATGAAGTTTAAATAAAGCGCGATATACATTGTTTATAAAATGACATCTAACAATTACTTATTACTTACCCTTACAACTTTATATGTATAGAAAGATGCGCAGAACATTAACCAAACCGGGGTCGGCAGTCGGTCCGTCAACAGCACGCTCGGCCGCAAGTCTATGAAGGCACGTCTAGGAGCTGTGGACCTGTCGCATAAATCAACAGACTATTAATAAATAATTATAATCAAATATTATAAATAAATAATTGTAATTTGAAGACTTCTATTTGGCACAGTTCTGGCACACTTCTCTCGCTTCTTCTACTCGTCGTCGATCGTCTCGAGCGGGGAAGTGTTACCAACTTTTATACTTCTTTATTTTATTCCTTTTTTCATAAAATGTTCGTGTCTCCCAGGAAGAGGGACAGTGATGTATACATATATAATATCTGAGTATATGTTGGTAAGAAGCATACGAGCGTAATACGTATGTAGAATACTTAAGCAGCGAAGTTAGGAAATATCTTTTATAATTAATTATAATTTTCGGTTTAGCTTTAGTCTTTTTTTCTTGTTTTTGGCTCATTTATGTATTTAACAAATTAATGGAACTCCAAGTCCTACATGTAATAATATGATTTTTACTACAATGATTGTTTCCTTGTTTTGTATTTCATGCAAGAGTTGTATGTGTACGAGTGTAGTTTGTACTTTGTATTTTTGCATTTAGCATACTTGAGGAGGGCGGCGAGGTGTGTGGGCGCGCCGGGGGGCGTGAGCGGCGCCTCGCAGCAGAACAAAGCGTCCCACAGGCCGCAGCGCACCGCGCTCGCCTCTAGCCCCGCCCACGACCGCGGAGGCTCCGCCTCTATGAACTCTGACGCACCTGAAATATTTACTCACTAGTCAAAACAAATCTAAGGAATATCTAACTTTTACGATAAAAGAAATATCGACTTTATTTCTTGGAATAGGTTGTAAGGTTATTTCAAGAAAAAACATTATTTTGTAGAAGGCAAATAGACCAATTGCTTGATTCAATTTTGTTTTTGTTCTAAAAGTTTATTAAATATTCCTAATGTAAAGGTAAGTTAATGTGCCTTTATAAAACTTAAGTAAATATTTGTTTGTAAAAGTGTCGTTACCGAAGTCGTGCAGCGTGGTGCGGTGTGCTTGCGGCGCGGCGGTGCAGGCGCGCGCGCCCTTGCGGCTCAGCAGCTGCAGCATCGCCAGGCCCTCGCCCGTCGTCGCACCGATGATGGCGACTCTGCAAAAATTACCTTACATTATGTACAATTTGGACGACCATCCTTGCCTAAAGTTTTATTTTTCTAAAATAGTGTTTTTTCCGAAACTCTTTCGTATAGATTAACATACCTCCAGATGGATAATCTGGGACTAAAAGAAAAGCCATCTTAAGTCGCTAATTGGTGACTTCTTTTTTTATGGAATTAGGTGGCAAACGAGCAAGCGGATCGCCTGATGTTAAGTGAACGCTACCCATACATAGAAATCCGCAACAAGCACATGTGTTGCAAATGCGTTGCCTACCTTGGACAGAGGAGGGCATAGACATGAATAAGGAGGTTTTTTCATTTTCCCCGTTAACCCCTCCCCGTCCAATCCTCTTCCCTTCCTATCCTTATGAGGAAAGGGTGGGAAGGGGAAGATGACTGAAATTAAGCCTCCAGCCTGTTTTCTGTGAGGTCGCGGTATTTCACCGGTCGACCCGGCCCATTCGTGCTACAGATGTTGTTATTGCGGGCTCTACCACTGTTAAAAACGTAAAGTCCCGCTCAGTCATTAGTTAGCCGCCACACGTATACAAAATCTCCGTGTCATGTCGTGGGTACGCAAACATATGACATATTTACTGACCGTTTCCCCTTCCATCCTTCGAGTCCATATGGAGCTCTATCCAGTGCCTCCAGCGCCAGAGTCCCGGCCCAGGGCAGGGAGGCTGCGGTATCCGCCGCCAAGCCCCGAGGACGCTTGCTCACACGCGTGCTGAGAATGAGAAGAAAATGAAAATAAGAACTAAGATGGCGTTTTATAATGTGAAGATGTCTTTAAATTTACATTTTGTTTGAGTTTTCTATTTGTGTGAGACAACCGCCTTATGTTTTTTTTTAAATATTTAAAACAAATGTATTATATGCACTACTAACATGTATTTATTGTCATTTTTTGACTTGTAACTTGTACATAAAGCTTCTGATTTCTGTAGGTAACCAACCACCATAGTAGCACTATGGAGATATTGAGACTACAACCACCTACAATCACAATCAATATTACAAATGTATTTACTTCCATTTGTATGCATTCTAACGCTAACCAGTGTTATTGTAATTTTAGCAGTGGTCAGCAGGAGTGAGCACTGACCTCCTGATGGTGAGCAGTTCGCTGGCGGCACCTCCACTCCACTCGCTGACACAGCCCCACACCTCGTCGCCCAGCTCTAAAGACACCCCAGGCCCCGCGTCTAGCACTACGCCTGGAAATAATTTAAAAATGATTTCATAACTTTATTCAACGTGAGTGAGGTTAGTTACGTTATAGAACAAGTAGTTTACATAAATTAAATGTGAGTTACGATCGAGAACAAGCACTAAACGATGAGTGGGAGAAGTGAATTAAAAGTGAGTTACGATCGAGAGCAATATGAAGCACAAGAAGGAGTTTGTTGTCAGTATACACTTAATAACATATTTATTGTTGCTTTGTTTGTGTATTGCATTGATAGCCACCAAAGTTGTTTCTTACTTTGTTTTTTATGAAAGTAAAAGAGATAAGGCCGATGAATACATACCAGCGAAACCCCGTCCAACAGAGAGTTGCGACCGCGTGAGCAGGGGGCGTAGCGCGGAGGCGCGGCCGCGCAGTACGGCGCGGTCGCGCGCGCACACGCTGAACGCTTGCACGCGCACCAGTACTTCTCCCGGACCCGCTCCTGATTCAATATTAGACTTACCTTCATAAAATAAAACAAGATCTAGCTAACCAAAAACCTCTTTTGTTTTGGGGGGAGGAGGGGGGCACAGCCTATGAAGTGATCCACCTTTGAGTGAGGTACGCAATATGTAAGTTTTTAACAGTGGTAGAGACCGCAACAACAACATCTGTTGCACGAATGGGCCGTCTCGGCCGGTGAATGGCACTCGTAAATATGGCCTGAGGTCATTTTGTTGCTGTTCTGTGCCTGTAGCACAACCATGCTGTCTGAGAGTATACGTCAACTTTCGTCTTTTACCCTTCTTGCGGCTTCTAACTAACCCCGTTTTGTTCGGGTTGACAGATAGTTCATAGTCGTTACACCAACCCTGTACAATACGAAGTGCGGCTTGGGTGAGGTCGCAGGCGGTGCTGGTAGACTTGGCTTTGATCATAATTGCTAGGTCGTTAGCGTAGCCCAACGTAAAGAAGTGGTTACTGTTATTTTGATTATGAGGTCGTCAATGACCAAATTCCATAACAATGGTGAAATGACGCCTCCCTGTGGACATCGCTTCACAATTGAGGTTGTGTTGTGTGTTGTTGGTAGTGATTAGTCTTTTGTCAAAGGTACCTTCTATGTCTATAAAGGCCCCTATAACCCTATAAGGTGAGTTAGAGTTACAATCGAGAACAAGTAGTAATGTACACTCACTATTGAACATTGCAAACCTGGCGTTACTGCATCGTCGACAAGCAGCACCGCTCTATCGGGCTGAGCTAGCAGAGCCCTAGCATGCGGCCCGCTGGGGACGCGGCTCGAAGCTCGCAGGCCTAGCAGTAAGCCAGCACTACCACCCAGTACAACTCCACAAGCAAACAGAGCTACACTTCGTCGCCACACTGAAAACAAAATACTTTACTTTTTATATAGAATATTCTGGCATGACAACCACGCGTCAACGTGGCGTAGGTAGACCTCAAAAAAGATAGATAATATATGTGTACTACAAAAAGTTATGTGTATGTATGTGTAGACCAGAAAAAAAGAGATGGGACTCGGATGGGAGGGGATAAGGCCTGCAGTATCTTACTTATTAGATACAATGCAGAATAAATACTATCTAATCACGCCCGTATTCTGTGAGGTCATAATGCTCCGGTTATGTCCGACTCTGCCAATGTTAAATCTACATGTATAAACTATATAAAGCCTGTAACGTACTTCTATCTTTGAACAGCATCACCAACTCTTCGTATAGCAGCATCGGCGACAGCGGTGGAGCGCCGTCTTTGATACGTTGCACCGCGTCCCTTGTCCACGCGGCGACCCGCTCCCGGCTCTCTATGAACAACTCGTTCTGCCATAGTTCTTGGAAAGCCTCATTTATCTGAAAGATTACATTCATTGTATAAGTAAGTCAATAGAAACAAGCTTGCATACAGCAAATAAATTAATAATGGCTACTTTTTATCCGATATCTGTTTTATTATGAACAACCAAAACAAGTTGACTGCTGGAGTAAACCTCACCAAGGGATTGAGCAAAGATTGGTCCCTTTCGCTAATTCAGTGTATTCCCACAACCCTGACCTTATCATCGGTCTGTCTGGCAGAAGGTCCACCTACGCTAGTCATCTAGCTTTTTGCAGCTATTCTGGAACACTTTATATTTAACATTAAGTCTGCCTAGAACTATGTGCAAAGTTTTTAAATGAATAAACAGTAAGTTATAATCTTAAGCATAATGGATGGACAATGGACTATTATTTATTCATATAGTTTAAGCATTTTCATATTAAAATGTTTGTTGCATAATTTAAAAAATTTATTGTGCTATCCAAGGTTAAAAACTATTGGCTCAGTGTGAATATCACCCAAGTAAGTCAAGGGTCTTAGATTGAAACAGAGCCAACATCATATACAGCAACATGGACATAATGTTAAGTAATTTGAATCTTCGTTTATTGTGTACTATTGATCCGCCCAGTCTCGCTGATATTAATTGCTACGCGTGAGAAGCCGAAAAATCTAATTATATTAATCTAATCACAACGAAACTCATAGGTACACCTGCTAGACCAATCTGAAACTTTCTTGGAAATTTTATCAATATCGGTCAAGCCATTTTGGAGTATATAAGGAACATATATAAACACATCAGCTTTTATATTTATAGGTATGGTAGAGGATTGGCATCAGGATTTTCATTCATTTGAAATATCAGTACATTCTAAATGCATGCTAATGCTAAAGTAGTACATGCCATCTTTTGGTTAGGCACTAGATTCTAGATTTGTAACAAATTGTTATATTTTTCAACAAATTCAGCAAAAAGTGCATAGCATCTGGTCACTTTACCTACAAGAGGTGTTATGTAAGAGTACCTATATGTTATGTAAGAGGATGGCACTAATTAAGTCCTGGAATGTCCACATTATAATGTCCTATGAAATCTCAGTGGATGCAACTGTAATGTACCAATATAGCTTTGCAAATTTATTAATTTTACTAACATACCCTTCTTATGAGCTCACTTGTCTGTGTTGCCACATCTTGCACTCTATTCTTTCCTCCATTGGCCACCTCTTTAGCTGCTGTCTGAAATTTTCATAGATTTATGAACAAAACAACTATCTTTTATTATTATTGAGAGTATGTCAATTTCGAAGCATGTCTTCTTCAGGCATAGCAAGTGATTTTAGGACAGGAAAATTTAATTTAAGAACAAATAACAACTGTCTGTCTGCAATAAAATACTGTTTTAAAAGTTATGATTGAATTGACACTTTAATAGACTTTGCAGTATAATATAGATTTTTTTATTAGTTTTTTATATTTGAATGAGACATGGACCAATCTAAATGAAAATCTTTGGGTTACAGGTGTGAGTGTTACTTTGATATTGTCAGTTTCAAAAATACACCTTATAATACCGTTTTATTTATTTGCAGTCAGTTACAAATTTATGTATAATGTAATAAGTAACAATTTGGTTAAAGATCAATTGTAGAATCTAGTAAACAGAGTCAACTCTTCATTGACTTGAAGTTCGAGCTTCTATAAAAGTATTTAAGCTGCCTAAAGAGTGTCATATTTGTTATTTAATATATACTGGAATACCCTAAATGAGTATGAAGGTCAAAAATAATTAAACAACCTAAACCAGTGCACAAATTAGTTACATAAGATTCATGGTCATTTTACCTCTAACTCTCACATTAAAATCATAACAAAACAAATAAGTGAAATACACAAAATAGGTCAATACTTCGTTGTAAAACTATGTATTAAGACGTTATATACAAAAGTATAGACTTAATACTATTGATTAAGCAAGCAACCCTTAATTAGGTAAGACACTTACGTGAAGAGCTTCAAACTTCTCCCCAGCCCGAAGTTTAAATTCGTCCATATCAGTAGCACGTTAGGAGGGAACGTCTTTTCCCAAATGGTATATTAACTCATGCCCAAAACCTTAACCTTTGGACAGAACCCAGCCAAATTTCTACGGTCTCAAAATAGATTATAATTGCCATTGTTTACACGTACTATTCAATGTGGTTTGTATAATAAACATTAATTGAAGTTTCTTTGGAGGGATTGTGATGTTTTAATTAAGTAGGAATTAAAATATTGGGTTACTTCATATTAGAATTATTTGTTTTATGCTAACATAACCTCTTATAATACAAATATTTGTTAAAAAATGACAGTGACAGTTAGCCAACAGCTTGTGACTTTGCGTTTAGAATTATGTATGAAACGACTAAAACTTTGGTTGAAATGTAATGTAATGAACACTTCTAATTGAACAATTTAAAAATCATCTTATAGATGAAAAAAATCAGGTTGTATAAATTTAATAAATTATAATTTATCAACTGTTTATTTAATACAACAGCACAAGACTCGCTCTCTACTCATAAGCAAAATTATTCCGTCATTTACCTGAATAACTAATAGAGACTAATAAAGATGATTACAAATTTTCATAGGTTCCTCTTAATTTTATTTAATTTTGTCTTAGGCATTCATTACTGCCCCTTCTCACCTTTTTTTCGTACTGTGTGCCATCAAACAATTGAAACAAATCATTCCAATTTTACCATTGAGATTCTCTTCCGAGACAAATACTCCCACAAGATTGTGTTGCTCATCAATATACAGGATCCTATGATAAGACCTACTTCATTAGTACGACGTAAACATTAGTCACTTAACTATTGTGCCTAACCAAAGTTAAGGACTTTTGTTTGGCAGAGTAGTTATACCCTATAAAGAACATAGATTTTTAGTCGTGCCTTATTATGTATAGAGCCTATTTTTATTTCCTAGACTCAATTTCCTTATTTCCTTATTGTATAAAGAATTTCATCTTTTTTGTAACAAACTGAAATTAGAAGAAGCACTTGAAGCGAGTGCTTTACTCATCATCATCATATCAGCCTTGATATGCATATTATTCATAATAAAATTGACCAAAAACATGACCGAATTAAAAAAAACAACCTTTGTTAATATAATAAAATAGCTTATATTTGTAAAATACAATTTAATCAGTATTAATAATATCTAGTGGTATTTCGTTTTCGCCGCTGTCCGCGCTCTCAAACGGCTCAGGTTTGCCGATTAGTATTTTCTCAATCCATGTTCTGCTGAAAGATACCTGGAAATAAAATGAATATTTTATATAGTAAAAGCAGGTGGCTCAAGCTATCTTAAGTGACCCCAATTAACTAAGAACAACCGCAACATTCTGAATAGTTAAGAACTTGGGATCAGGCTGTTTAAGGAAAAGATGAAGGGTTTGAAAGGGGAAAATAATATTTCTTACGTCTTATACAATACAAAACACGCGTTAAACATGTTGAATAATTCTAATTAATCATTCATTTTCAATACACCATAGTGATTCAAGATGACACTTCGGCTCACACATAATTACGGTGATTAAAGCGACATTCGAAACTCGGTGACTAATCTTTATACAAGTTACACAACATACAGTTTGAAACAAGCTGCCAGCGTCGATGTTTCCATCACATTGTGACATAATTAGACCTTTATATAACTTTAGATTGCAATAGCACTTAACATCAGGTGGTCAAGAACCAGTTTATCCATTATTAAAAAGGTGATTAAGCGAGTCACAGTAGCAGGGATAGTGACGGTCAGAAAAGTCTTCATATCCAACAGTGGTCTTTGTAGACTGTATGAATTAATATATTCAATGAATTATGTATTTCACCTTGGCGAATACTCCCGGTTTAGATTTGTAAGCGCACTCCTCGGTGCCTGAGAAGAGCGCGATGCCGTACAGGGTGCCGGCGCGGTTCATGCCGCTGAAGTGCACAGCCGGGTCGCCCGTGTCGCCCTGTCAATGTCGAGAGAAATAAAATGTAATAGTCTTGCTACAAGTCTCCAATTTTTGTGAACTGGTAGTAAAATTTAACCTTTTTTTTAATCAGCCATTTGTTATTTTTATCATCCATGCAATTCTTCAGGTTATTGAGAATATTTACTGGTACCCTTCATGATCAATTGTAAAATCGTCTCCTTCTGGCCTGATTCTGTGATAATGACTAGTGCGTACTATCTTTTGACCACATCACCACTTAACACCAGGTGGGATAGTGGTCAAGTGCTTGCTTATTCACTATAAAAAAATTGTTTAGCAACTGTAGGTTTGAAGTATTTCTATGCAATTGACTTGATAGTTGTACTCCAGTACGAGGCTCTGGTCGATATGAGCTCATATAAGACGTCCCCTATTAGAATTTAAATATTTTTACTAATTGAAGGAAACTAACAGCGCATAGTGCGACGCCCCTGGTGACGCTCTGCAGGCAGATGTGGTCGTGCTGCAGGTGATAGTCATTGCCGTACATCAGCCGGCACTCAGCTCGCGGCACCTCGCGCACTATCATGCGCCTCAGCTCTTGGTTCTCTCCTTCCCTGATCTGACCTGTCACCTGGAAATTAAAAAAAAATTCTATAGGCAGAGACAAAAGCAGCAATTTTCCTGCCAGTCCAGTCATCGCGTATTCAACGTAGACTGGACTGGCAGGAAATATATTTTATTTAGTTCAAATATTATTCCACGACTAATGTAAACTATTAACGTTTTATTCGTTAACTTATAATGGCTATATTGCTATAAATAGATAATTAAGAGCGAAATAAGGAGCACCCATAACCGACATGCATGTATGCATGAATGTAGAAGAACCGAGAGAGGTGTGCCAGGATCGCGCCAAATGGAAATCCATGATCTCCGCCTACTCTTCTGGGTTACGGGCGTGAACGCATATTTAGTTCGTTTCGTCTGATGAATTAGGGCGGTCCCTCAGCGGAAGTTTTGTCCGCAATTGACGAGCACTCGCCTGTCATCTTTCCTTGCCCTTTTCCCACTTTTTTATGTGGGGTAGGCACAGTACGACCTTGATAGATACTGTAATAAGGTCTGGCTATAATTTCTTTTAAATATTCCCAACTATAGCGTCTATTTGTGGGTAGTTTATCTTAAATTCACCTTCACATACCTTTACTTGTTTTTTCCTGTATCAACTCCGTACCCCTTTCCTTTGCAAATGCCTATAGGCTTTTCTCATTCGCTTCATATTACAATAAGAACTATTTGATTTGTCCATAATTAAAACAAGTACAAAGTTAGCATCTTTAGTATTGCGTTATTAAATAATTCGTATTATACTATGTTTATATAACGGAGACACAACATAGATCATATGTAAACATTTACTTCTTATATTAATACGTAATGTTTGCACTGGGCTTTGTATTGTTGTACGTAAATACAAGTGACAAGTATACTTGCTTTAAATATCGAAATATATACCTACAATGTAAAGTTAGCTCCGGCGTCCGTCTCCATGCACGCTTTGAGCCACGAGCGCGGTCTAAAGTTACTTTGATTCATTGTAATGTCCTTAGACATATTACCTCGTCTATCGGTCACGCTGCAATATTGATTGTATATAGAAAAAGTAGGTATAACAACGAATAAGGGAGCTGACGGTCAAGAAACGGGGATTAGGTTCATCTTCATTACTTTACTTAATATATTATTTATAGATGGCAAACGAGCGGGTCATCCGATGTTAAGTCACAGCTACTCATTATTATTGTTACGCATCTGTAACAAGCTAACGAGTTGAGACAGAGGCCCCTCCTCTGGGAATAAACAAAAAAAAGATATTTCCCTTTCCTATCCATCCCCTGCCCCGTTACGCCACTTCCTCTTCCCATCCTTCTGTTATTGGAAAATGATAGGAAGGGGAAAAGGACTAAGATTAGGCCTCCGGCACCTCACTCATCACACGAAACGCAGAAATACTTCTACCTCACGCCTGTCTTCTGTAAGGTCGTGGTTTTTCATCCATCAATTCTATAGATTTACAATGTCCACTGGTGAACGTAAGTTTGTTTTAAATGCCAGGACGGCAATCGATCTTATTCTTCAACGTAGCTCTCATGAATACGCTCAGAATATAATAACACGGCGTTGCTAAGACTTGGTAAATCACTATTAAGTGATACTAGCTCTTATTGATAAATACTCACCACTGAACCGTATCCAGTGACGATGGTCTCGCCAAACATGAACGGCAGGGATGTGTCAGCGAGCGGCAGGCTCACCGCCTGTATCCTGTTGTTATACGTGATAGGTGCGTTCACCTGAAAGAATATAACAATGTACGCAATCATAGCAAACTATCTCATTTATACGAAGCTTAGAAATGTACATCGCGTAACCCACTTGGAATTTGCAGTTTTTCAGAAATTATATGTCCTATAAATGTATGTACATACTTTTTTGGTATTATATATTATACTAGCGACCCGCCCCGGCTTCGCACGGGTAGTTTCTCCATACAAACATTCAAGGTAATCACGCCAACTGTCAAACAACTGTCAGTTATGCCAAAAGCGATTACATTAGAAAAGTTAATATGGCCGTTAAGTTTTCTTAAATTTTCTAATTTTTCGCGCAACTTTTTTATTTTTTTCTTTTATAAGAATCTTCTCTAGACAATAAACAAAACCAAAAAAAAAAAAGAATTAGTGATATCGGTCCAGCCGTTCACGCGTGATGCCGTGACCAAGGGATATAGGGATTCATTTTTATATATAGATTGTGATGTATATTATGACACCAACAATAAAAACAATCCTTTGTAATGTGACTTTGTTTGTTTGTTACGCTTTAAATCTTTAACAACTCAAATGATTTTTTTTGTGACTGAAAGGTCACTGTTTGCCTTGAGAGCTGCGAAACTCAATCGATCATCATTAAATT
>JWHW01030552.1:173251-250453 GCA_000931545.1 Papilio glaucus | reverse complement strand
TCTTTGAAGTTACAAATCTGATCGATATAAGTTCTCCTGGGACGGCCCCTGCCAACGCTGCCACTCTCTTTTGCAACATTTGTTTCGTTGCTCTCCCTTCATTAATCCTTTCAATATGCCCGAATCACTGAAGCATACCTTTCTCAATTCCCTTATAACGCTATTTTCAATGCTATTATTCAACGTCACGCCTAACATTCTTCTTAAAAATCGCATCTCAACGGCATTAGCTCTACTAACATGCTTTTCCTGCTAAACCAGCTCTCACTTCCATACATTAAAGTGGGGACTAGTACAGCATTATATATTGCCAGACGAGCCTCCTCTACACACATGCTGACTCCTCACTGCTGTACCTATAAAATATGGATATAAGAAAATAAAACAGAATAGAGTTTCTTAATTGAAATCAATATATTTTAATAAGTACTTCTTACTTACTTTTACTTCTTTATAAATAAAAATGAGTATGAGCACAAGGGAGTCGTTGAAGTAGAGTGGGCGTAACGCCATTAAAGCGTCATGCCGTTTGCCGTCACGGCATACTGATCGTTTTTCAGATAGGAATATAGGAATAATATTATATCGGAATCGGAATTTGAGTGCGGATCTGAAATTATTTCGAATTATTAGGTAGTTTTTGGAAAAGTAAAATACAAATACATAATTATTTGTCTTTTTATTTGGTGCAATCTACTGACCTCTTAATTATTACAGGCTCTCATTTTACAAAAAAAAAAATATATAATCAATATATCAGCCAAAAACCAACTGGAGACATTATATTTAGTGGGGAGGCCTGCCAGTAGGTTGATCCGGGACCAAAACCTTAACAATGATGATCAATCATGAGCTACATGACTTATGTTATGACTAAACAATAGAAATAACCAACAAACAATGCATGAGACTCGTGCGGCTATTGTGTGTTACAGAGTATAGACTCCACCCCTAACCGGAATTATCCGAAACTCTTATTTCGGATTCGGATAATTTTTTATTTCGCGTATACGATAATTTTGGTTTCGGATACGAAGCTCCATTACATCCCTGGTTGTACCTCAATGTTGCCAGATCTAACGAGACTGACAAACAAAGTAATATTGTAGTTTGTAGGAAGGGTGGGGTGGATGAGGAAGAATTCGGTAAGGAATGAAACCTGCGGTATCTCACACAAACGAAGAAACTGAGACACCTCAATTAATGCATAAAAACTGGATCATATATATTTCTGTTTTATGTATTACAGATGTCATGGATAATCAAACTGTCATCGCCGACAACTGCTGGTTTGATTGTAGCGCGAGTGTTCGCGGGCATCGGTGCTTCTGGCTCCTTCGTCGTAGTCCCGATGTACGTGAAGGAGATTAGTCAGGATAATATCAGAGGTCTACTCGGATCTCTGCTCGTCATGGCGCAGAATGTGGGAATGCTACTCATGTTTACGATCGGAGCGTTTCTTGATTACTTCACCATTCTATGGATCGCGCTCTCGCTGTCAATCTTCACTGTTGTACTGATGATGAAAGCACCCGAATCACCAGCGTTTCTCGTAAAGAAGGGGAAATTTGAAGTTAGTAAGAGATCCTTTTTTGGTTCAACATTATCAGCCAAAAGACGTTTCAGCATACGGACCTAAGGCTGGCTTAATCCAATACCTCAGACGTCCGTAACGTTGACCAGGCCGTGTGTCTGTCTATCCTGTAGGAATCCCACTCACGCTGCATCAACCTGCACTTTCTAAATCAAACTAGATAGTCAGTATTATATAATAATTATAATTAACGCCTTTTATGATATGATTCCTAAGACCAAAATATCTATTTTAACTACGGTGTTCTATAACTTTTGTTCATCCTTTTAAAGTTATGATGTTATTCCAGGAAGCTGCAAAAACGATAGCACATCTAAGAGGATTGGATGTTGACAGTGAAATTGTACAAAAAGAAATGGACACAATGAAAAAACAAGAATTATATTTTCAGTCACTGCCTAAGATTTCTCTAATATCTATATGTAAGTAGTATATAAACAAAAAATATTATATATCAATAATCAAGTCGTACTTAAGACGTTTGTCTTTAGTTTCATAATGAGTAGTCAAACTGACTTCGATCCACAATTGTGACAAATAATATTGTCATTTTTGCCCTAATGCGTTTGTTATTAGCACTTTATCATCATCAGCCTGTATCAGTCCACTGGTGGACAGGCCTTCCAAAGTATATAGTATTTTTCCCGTTCCTATCTTTATCTAATAAGTAAAGGATGGGAAGGGGAACAGGATTTGACGGGGAGTGTATCGACAGGAAAAGGAAATATAATTTTTCTGTTTATCCTCTGTCTCTTCTATCTCTGCCCGTTAAAGATAGGCACCGCATCTGCAACTCATTAGCTTGTTTCAGATGGTTATGGGCAGCGGTCACTTAATACCGGGTGATCCGCATGCTCGTTTGCCACCTTATTCTATAAAAAAATGTTACTCAGTGCAGAATATCAACTGGCGTCTCACGGTCATCCTTAGCCTCTTGATTATAAGTGTACATGCGTCCAACGGCGCGGTGTCTATCATCACCTACGGCTCCAGCACGCTCGCCGCCAGCGGGATCCAGTACAGCATCAGTCCCGATGTGCAGTCGCTCAGTTTCCCCGCCATGATGATCATTGGATCACTCATACTAATGGCCTCTGTGGAAAGGTTTGGTCGGAAGGTATGTATCTCGAGAACGAAAAAAACTTGAACTTTTATCGATCAGATTAGTAACATGACATGAGTGATATAAGGAGTAGCCGTAACCGACGAGCATGTATGCGTAGATGTATGGATGTAGAAGAAGCGAGAGAGGTGTGCCAGGATGGCGCCGAATGGGAATCCATAATCTGTGCCTAAATGTCTGGGTTACGGGCGTAACGATAGGTCCCAATTAAATTTAAAAAAAATGATCCCGATCCGATAAGTGGTTTCAGAGTTATTCAGGATTTTCACGAATTGAAATCGGATTTTTGTAGTTTTACTGCGTTATTATTGATGAAAATGTTTGTAAAGAAAACATTATTGTTAGTAATAAGTAAATCTATCTTTACTTATATAAGAGATTTCCAGGTATCTATTGAGTCATCGCGATATCTCTGGAACCTTAGATACTTGAAATTTTGGAAGGATATTCCTTTCGTCGAGTAGAGGTCAGTTAAGGATGGTTCTTACGGGATTTTAAATTATTGTGGGTGCAAGGGGGTTGAGGGGGCGTTAATTAATTATAAGGCGGAACGAAGTTTGCCGAGCCAGCTAGTATATTATAAATCTAATACAAATCGATTACTTTTAACATGTCAGTGTGTTTTACTCTAAAACTTATCTTCAAGTTTATAAACTTATGAAGATAATGGTATTTCAATTTTAAAAACATAATCAGCTGAGAACATTCTTAACATTAAATGGAATCCAAAATATTGAAAGAAAACACAACGGGTCAAGAACGTTTGAATCATCTCACTCATGGCCGAACTAGATTTCACGAATGTTATTTTCTAATGTGACATTAAACATGCATTGTGTAAAATGTTCAACTTTATAAGCATCCTAAATTACAATAGGTAATGCAATTTAAGGACCTTGCTTCACATTTGCTTCGAGACCCTCGCTTATTTTGTCCTACACTATAAATATAACGTCAATGTTTAGCAAATGAAGGGTAGTTAATTTTTTATATCTGGTTTTCTAGCCGCTCATGGGCATTTGCTTGGTGTTGTCGGCTTGCTCTATGAGTATTCTGGGCTGCGTATTACTCCTCCAGTCAAACGGTATCAGCGCACCTAGCTGGCTACCAGTACTCGCCATGGTTGGCGTGGTTTTTGGGTACGCGACTGGCGTCTCACCTTTGCCGTTCATCATAATGTCAGAAATGTTAAATTTTCAGGTAAATTGTGATGTTTTTTTAAATAATTACATGTTACTAACACGCTTGCATTAGCTTCACTGGTATGTACATACAAAATTTTTTTTTATTTATAGAAAGAAAAAGGGCGTTGTCGTTATGCGACTACATCGCCCCATTAGTCTTTAATTACTTAAAATTGTATTTGTTTAAACATATGCCAACTTAAACACTATGCTGATTTTTTCTCCCTTCCATATGTCAGATTAAATTGTAATTTTGCATAGTCATCAAGGACTGATGAGAGAAGATTTTTCATACATCAGTTTTGACCTGGATCATCATTATAATCATTTATTTAAAGATAGAGGACAACGCCACCTAGTTACAAACAACAATATGCAATGAGAGTTTTACGTTATTATTAAAACATTTTATTATTTTAAGATTTAAACATTGATAAAGCCGGCATTGATAAAAACCAGTGAATGTTGACCTGGGAAATACCATATAAAACAGACATATGGAAGACACGTTTATACTTTTCGCTTTCGTCTGGGTCAACGGGCGCAGTCCTAATTCCTTCTTCACATCTCTTTCTTCTTTTCCGTATCTCCTCTCCCTTTAATCCACATTAATGACTCGGATATGCCGATTATTTATGTATGTATGTAGTATACATACATATATAATGAACTCTCATTCACTGACCAACCCTTATTGTAGGCATGACTTTAATGGTGTTTATATATCCAACCCCAAATTAAGTCCCGCCCGAGTCATAGTTTTAAAATAAGACAACTTCTTAATATTTGACAAAATAATGTGGAATATTTACATTTTTAAACTGTGAAGATGTTTACAAGATTTTGATTGAGTATTCTAAAATTTTAGGCGATCAAATGCACAATCTAAAGCTTTTGATCTCAACGTTTGTATACTGTGCTTCCATATTCACTGCATATCTTCTTCCAGATCCGTGCCAAGGTGATGGGACTGGTGGTAACATATTCTTGGTTCATGAGTTTCATGCAACTCATCCTCTACGGTCAGATCTCCACGCACTTAGGGCAGCATGCCCCCTTCTTTATATTTGCTGCAATCAACTTCTTTGGCTTCTTTATTATACTAATCTTACTGCCAGAGACTCGGGGCAAGAGCGATGAGGAGATCGAAGTGGAAATTAAAAAGAAATTCACAAGGAAATATTTTTAATTTGTAATTTTTTTATTACATTTTATAAGAAATCATATTGTTTTCATTATTTCTTATTATTTTATTTCTATTATATTTTTATTTTGGGACAAAAGCATATTGATTTCATACATTAAGTATGTTTATAAATACACGCGCCTAGGCGGCCGTCTCAGGTATCGCTAGAAAGATGAAGTTGAAAAGGGCCTGCTTCAACTTTAAATCCAAAACTGACGCGGGATCGGAGAAAGTGGAGACTCTTGTCGGAGGCCAAGGCCCACTTTGTGTCACCGCGCTTGTCACTCTAGTTAGTTTAAGTATGGTTATAAATAAACTGTATAAAGTTAAAATAAAATACCTATAGCGAATTTGTAGTTGCGCGTATATATATTTCGACAGCACAAACTGGTCTCAAAAATGTCTTTAATTGCGGAAGTAACTATATACATAGATAGGTATTCAAAAATTTATTTTATTTGTAATCCTTTGGTCTGTTTCGGATGTTGTTCACGAACACGGTTAGACGCAATTTTTTTTCTAAAATTCTATAGTAAGATTTAATGGAGATTCACCGCGCTTGGTTAGTGCTTCCTGACCGTTATAATATATTTAGGTTTCTAAATCATTGACACGTATGTCATCATCATTACCTTACCTTTTCCCAAGTTATCTGGGGTCGGCACAGTATGACCGTTGTCTATACTGTATAGGTTTTGGCTACAGTTTTTACAGCCGGCCGCCTGCCTCACACAGCCCTCGATGGGAAGTATAGTAGTGTATCTATTTTTTCTCTTTTGTTTCTGTGTGTCTCCTTAAATAAACAAATAAACAATATTTTATTTGACATGAAGGCGTATGGGGCGCAACTATTTATTGCTATTTTATATGTAAGGATTAGTTTTGCCGGAGGCGTATTATCACTGAGGTAAAGTAGACACGTGCCTAGCGGTGCGGAAATTGAGGGCGCCAAATTTCCATCAACGAATTGGGAAGTGTTACAAGTGTGAATGGTTAAGGAGACAGCTGATTTTCTTTTCATCGTCAGGGGTCGTCTTTGCGTACAAGCGCCTCAACAGTTAATACACCTCTGGTCCTGTCTTAATTCACACTTTAATATTATGAGGAGAAATTTCATAGTGGGACTTCGTGATGGCTGGACCGATTTCGATAAAATTTTCAGGAAATCTTCAAACGCCAAGTACTGCGTTATTTAAATAGGTTTTCTATTCTTTTTTTTTCATTAGAAAGACACATTTTCCAGAAGGTATCGTTTTTATTACGACCAGTACTAACATAGAAAAAAACACAGGCTGTCATAAAGACTGCCGACAGAAATGGAAACTCAAAACAAATATTGTTCGATAAATAAATAATCAAGAAAAATAAATCATTATCTATTAAGAATAAAATTTAAAGATTAACGGAAAAAAGTTCGTCGAAAGTGTTCCAAATTCAAATGCTGATTCATGATTGTTGTTTTAATTCGTTCGAGAGAGCAGGCAAGGGAACTAAGCCATACAGCCTTGTCTTTTGTACGCCATTTTTTTAAATCTCTGCTGATGCATGAGCGATGACGTATGAGATTTTTACTTGGTGTTTATCTACCTACGTATATAAAAGGGAATGTGTGTATTTAATGTATAAATGTTCCCTATAGATTCCGAAACGGCTACCCGGGTGAAGCCGCCGAATTCGCTATTATCATTATAATTTTCATTTTTCTAAACAAGTGACAGACGTCTTTAAATTGGTCCCCGATGTATGTAGAACAAGATCCTAACTAATTTAATATTATAAATGCAAATCGGAGTTCGTCTGTTCGTTTGTTAAGACCAGCCGAACCTCCTACAGCACGTGAAGGTGTACCAGAGCCAAAGAAAAGAAAATATTGTGGCTTTTGTCCATCAAAAATTAGAAGGGTGACAAAGACAATGTGCGACAGTTGCAAAAATCCCATTTGTGGAGAGCACAGGTCCAGCGCCTGTCCTAAGTGCCTTTGAAGTGAAATTAGATAAAAAGTGATATTTACTTTGGTTTTTTATGTTATAAAGTTTACAAAGAGTTGATTTTGAAAAGTTTAGATACTAAATTATAAGACTGATGGAGAGATTCCAAATGATTATGTTTCGTATTGGTAAGAAGTTCCTTTTTTGTTCTTAATTTTTTTTGTAATAAAAATATAAATAAACACTAATGTTTTCATTAAATCAGGACACAATTACATACATTAGGACAAAATATTACATTCATAAACCTAGTACATACATAATCCACAATATGCTCACTCAAACATTCACGTCGAGTCGACGTATGGTTATCTTTAGTGTACGGTGAAATATGGTTATCTATCTAGGGTTAACTCCATAACGACTCAACCGATCATCGTGAAATTTTTCACACACTTAATTACAGAAAATAACATTGGGTACTTATCTTTTATCCCAAAAAAATGTCAATAAACAGTAAGTTGTTCATTTATTTATAACTGCTGCAACTGACGCAATGACTTTTGCAGAATATCAGCGCTTATTTCCTCCATAAGCTACATAGCTGAGGTCTTATTCATTCAACATTGCAACACTTGGTAAGATTTATTTGGTCCTTCTTTTATAGTGATTTATTCGAATNACGCATTTTTGTTTGCTTTTTTTTTTTTTTTTTACATGTTTTTAATTATTTTCTCTGCGTTGGTCAACTATGTAATTTATTGAGCAATATTTTTTTTTAAAATATTTATTATTATTAGATACATAAAACATTTATTAAGATAATAACAATTATTGGGCGAAATGTTGCTTTTAATTCTAAGTCGTTATACACGGAATCTTACAAAAAATCCCAGTGTCGAAAATGAGAAACGAGTGCGTGCGAAGTCGCGGGCAACAGCTCGTATAAAATAAAACAAAACGCTATATAAAATCGTATTTTATTTTTTAAGTTCTTATATTTAGGACGTTTGGAACCAGAATATTGTACGTTAAGGTTAAACAAAAATACAATAGATGTTTCCTTTAGCTGTAAATGAAAGAATATTCTGCGACATGGATCTATAATATGACAGGGAAATGATTATGCAATAAAGCACAATTAGATTTGCTACCATGTGTTTTTACTGATAATCTTATAAACGTCCACTATTGAACTTTGTTGCCTCCCATAAATCTCCTTAAATACCGATCCTTTGGCTCCCTTATTATCAAACGTTACAAGCCTTGTATTACAAGTCCTTTCTCTTGTAAAATAATGAAAACTACACGTGTAGGTAAACTACAAGCTACAAGTAATTTCACTTGCAAGCGCTTTTGACACTTGTATTTGTTGATCAAAATTGCGCTTGCAACTTCTAAAGAAAAGTTGTAGTGTTTTGAAATATTTAATTTGTTGAAATAATTAATGAAATCGGTTCTGTAGTGACCAATTTACAAACAAACAAACTATTCCTTTATATAATATTAGTGTAGACAAGCGACTGGGTTTCGTACGTTTGGCAAAGCGTTAATACTCCAACAATATTTATTTCGCAATGGCGTCCTACTTTTTTACGTTTTCTTTAAAAATTATCGTCATTTCAGCCTGGGTGTTGGAGACCTAATTATATTCCTCTTCCCCTTCCCATCCATTACAGAAAGAGAAGAGGATTTTACGGGGGTGGGGATGAATAGTAAATGGAAATATTATCCATCCATTACAGAAAGAGAAGAGGATTTTACGGGGGTGGGGATGAATAGTAAATGGAAATATTATGTTTTCTAGGCAATGCATCTGCAATTCATTAGTTAGTAGCGGTCACTTAATATCGGGTGAATTGCTTGCTTGTTTGCCACATACTTCAATATAAAAATATATGATAGCTTTATTTTAGAAACTTATGAATGAATCTTCATATTCATTACATCCAACAGATTTAACTTAGACATATATAGTATGTGTGTTTAAGTTAACCGTGACAATGTTAACTTCTTCCGCTTGTACATCATCTCCCTGCCCTGTTCTCACTTTTACCACATTTATACAGATATCAATTTATATGTCTCTTAACAAACTTGCTCCCGGTATAAGGAAACAAACTTGAGTTAAAAAAGTGGAAGAGATTAATTTTCGCCATGAGTAAAACTAGGATATTGAGATAGATTAAAAAGAAAAACCTAAATAAAAATTGATCTGTATAATATAGTCATAATATAATCATTAAAAAGAGAGCTTGGTGTTCACTTCTTTACAATAGGTACACATATTCGACTGTACTATGCTACAACAACCATCCTTTGGTCGAATCTAAATCTTGACAGCCAGTGATCAAAATTAGATCCTGATTTATAAATATAAATAACCTCTTTTGTAGAAAATTAAAAAAGTTGTTAATTCGAAACATCAGAGCAAGACACGATGACGACTTCACGTTCGTCATTTTATAAAACACTAGCGCACCGCCCCGACTTCGGGTATTGAACAAAAAATATATCGCCTATGTACATCAGGGATAAAGTAAGATTCTAATGCTGAAAGAATTTTTAAAATCGGTCCAGTAGTTTCAGAGCCTTTTCAAAGCAAACAATCAAATTGTTCCTCTTTATTTAAGTTTATTTGAGTGACTCTTTGTATCTCCCCCATACAGATAAAAACGATCCCCGAATATGAAGTTTGGATTACGGTTGCTTTGAAGGATATTAGGTATTGTTAGTTTGTAATAGCAAGATGTAAGTTTATACATCTTTGCTATTACAAACTAACAGTGAAGGCGGAAATTGGACGTCCCTCACCGAGACTGGTCTGTCCACGTTGGATTCTAAATACAGACGTTTTACAGTCCACAGGCATCGGATTTTATAAAGAAACACGAACGATTGCTCCTCGAAACAATGTAGTACTTTCACGAAGTTAAAGTGCGGTTTTATGCACCTTTGCTACCTGACATCTTTCAAAGCTACTTCATATTTGGGGGTCGTTTTTATCTATATTAGGGACATACACAGAGAAACTTTGATGTTTTATAATATTGCGAAGGTCAGGTCGTGTAATGAAATACACTCAATTTAATGTATTTCTTTCTAATACGTATTTTAAATAAATTTAGATTCCTTCGCTTCTTCTCTACAGAAGAACTAAACTCTCACACACTTCCGTGCTCGGAATATTTGTCAAAATGTTCCCGACGTTTACACTACACGTATTATTATCTAGAAGATATAACTAGTATCAAAGACCAGTAAGCTGAGAGTCGAGCCAGGCTCGCACTATGGGCGAGGATATCCGGGTGAAGATAGTGGGGCTCGGGTTGCTCAGGCAGTTCTCTGACGTCCAGCCCGACGTGATGCCCCACAGACCGTCATCAGCTGTCACCGGCGCCCCAGCGTCAGGCTAGAAGAAAACATTACATATCTGTACTTTCTGCGAACACCCGCTTCGCTGGTTTTTTTGTATAGTAATAATTATTTTGCTTACATTATTACGTTAAAGTTTCATTTACAGGTAAGTTTTGTTGACATGATAGTTGTTTATAAAAATAATAACCTAAAAGATAAATACTCACAAGGCACAGACTATGGTGTGACATGATGGGATCCAGGCATAAACTGGACTCGTCCAGTGTATGGTTGAGCGTAGACATGAGGCTCTGGCACCAGCTCCACGGGATCATCTTCTGCGTGGACACCCGCATGCTGTTCGGCTGGACGCGCTCCTGTGCCGATGATGGAAGCACCTGGCCTTTGACCTGCGTTAAATACGTACTGGCTAGTGAAATATTCATTAACATATTATTATTCTTTGTTGTCCATATTTGTTTTGCCAAAGATAAATAATAAATAAGCAATTGCTATAAATCGATGTAAATGTCTGTAAAACAATTTAACAACTTTATTACTGTCACCGTATAGTTGCAAACATCGTTAGTTAATAATCTCACTAGCGAAATTACAAAGTGTCGTAAAATTGTGAACCGAACAAACCATTTACGATTTAACGTATATTTCCGATAGTTTACAATCTATCGACTACATATCGTCAAAGTGTTGCCTTGTTAGGTTTGACAAGATAGTAACATATAAGAATAATATCTTAAAAAGATGTTTATAAAAAAAAATAGATTTGTTGATATAATACGTCAAATTGTGTTCCACAATTTTCCGTCGATTCATAGTCAATTTACGATATTAATTAGATAGATACGACCCTTTCAACGACAAAATTTCATTTTGTTGGTCACGTAATTTCTAATGCTGTCATTTAGTTAATCAGATCCGTAAACATAAGCCCGCATTTCGTACAACTCAAAAACCTAGATTAATCATAATTTCGTCAAATGTTTGTGTTTACTTACTAACAGGAACTGTTACACCATAGGAAGGGCGTAAAGTATACGAGATTTTAAATCGTTTGTACTTACGATTAACCTCGGCCAATAAGTTGCCAAGAATTTCGCACTCAACACCTTCCCTTTGATTCTGGTCAATGGGATTGGTTTCAATGCATCAGTATACTCGGCAGGTACTGCAAGGCGGAGTAACGCGACGTCGTATGTAGGTTTTCTGTACTCGTACGCCGGATGTATCTCCACGCCTTTGATCGGTAACAATGCACCACCTTTCTTGCAATTCACTGTCCCCAGTCGCACCCTGAAGAACTTTATGGACTCTCTCACACTGTAAACAACACTGAAAACGTAAGGGGCCATAACTTTTTAGAACATATGTGTAACTGTGGGTTTTCACTGCCAAACATTCACATAAAACATATTGTCATCTCAGATAAACCTTGTATAGCGACACGATTTTACACCAGTGGTTACTTGGAGAGTGTATTAAAGCAATTGGTACTTCCGGCACCACACTTGTCAGACGAAATACAGAAACGTAGATAGCCAATATAGATTGGTTAGCAAAAGCTGACATCTTCACAGTACTCACGCTGATGCAATTTCACTATACGGTATGTTTAAATTGAAATGATTTTCATCGAAAATGCAATAATTTTAAAATATTGGGATAGGTTGTTACATTTAATAAAAATGTGTCACTTGTGAATAATACTTTACTGTAAAATTAAATCAAATGGAAAAAACAACACTCTGTATTTATAAATAGTAGCAAAAACAAAACAATAACTTATAACAATAAATATAACCCTTCATACTCATAGCGATGAACGCGTGCGAGGGAGCCGGATAGACTTTTCATAATGCGCTTGGAGTGCGACATGACGCTATGCACTTATCCACAAACACCACACAAATTTAAGGTATGAATTAAGGTGCGAGCTTTAGCCAACCGACCTATAATACTGCTATTTCACGACGGTACTTGTAAAATCGAATCCCACATAGAGACATAATATCTATCAAATGTAGTAGAATTATCCTGAGTGAGATATGGCAGATACTTACTTATAAAACTCTCCTGCCACAGTTAGCACCCATTTCTTTTCAATCAGGGCGCCGGTTGCGTAGTGGGTGCCCTTTCTTTGTACGGATACTGAGAATGGATATCTTTGTGACCCACTTCTGACCTTGTATGCTTTATCACCTTTATCAGTTTTTGTTTTGTTCTTGTCTGTTAACAAAATGATGATGAAATTACTTTACCATCGTTATTGTAACCCAGGTATACTAAGATGGAAGGGTGCTAACGAGTATAACTCCTTAAGTTGAGTAATCGCCGCTAACCATAAATATCCAATACAATAATAAGAGTTGTAGACACATTGCCCACATTTTCATCTCCCTGCCCTTTTCCCACTTTATGTGGGCTCGGCATAACAGGTTTTCGACTTTCACGTCGACTTCAGTCGTCACTACCTTCTTAATCATGTCATCTTTCACGAAATCTATCCTTCTTAGGCCTATCCCTAGCGACTCACACATTGTCTTTGCATTGTCACATGCCGTTCTTCCCTCCTCATAACATCCCTGCCCATACAACGCTAACCTTTTCCACAATCGGCGCTACTTTCAGGCTTCCCCAAATATACTCGTCTCGGAACTTATATTTACCGGAAGACGATGGGGTTGTACCTTATACTAGATGAAACCCAAATACTTAAACACTATTCTTCCTGCCGGTACTCTGTGAAGTCGTGATAATTCCCGGTCGAGCTAGCCAGTGGCAATGACTTTGGGGGGCTTGAGCCTCTAAGGGTAGGCTTTAAAAAGTAATATCTAAAAAGCACACAACATTTTAAATAGTTCTAGGGATATCCAGGTTGTAATTATCTTTGCCCCTTATATTGCTATGTTAATGCAAGATCACAATTCTGGTATTAATTTCAGTACATGCAAGGGTCCAAATTCACTTTCATAGTCTGAATAAAACATCGAGAAGATGGATTTCGCTTCCGTATATCGTAAAAGTAGATATTTCCTCTAGCCCGTTGAAAAGAAGCTCGATAACCGAAAAGAACATTTAGTAGATGGCGCTTGTTAGACTTAGTTAAGTTACAAAAGGTCCTCGAATTGTTATAATTTATTTATTTTCATTGCTAGAGTCAAAGTAATGAATTTAATACGTGTTACAAAATCCCTGCCTGGTCTATCTGAATATTTCAAATACATGTATTGAGTTTGAGACCATAAGGCACCAATAGCCAATAGACAAAGTGATTCATTAGTAGGTATTTTATTCAATAAGATTTTGTATGAATTGGTTTAAATATGATGTTTGCAGCAGAAGGCATAAACCGGATACGAAGTTACAATAGAAAACTTTTATAACTAATAAGGATTAATATGCACGTAATATAAAAATAAACTCTGAAGGCTTACCTTTACTTGTCTTGCCGCTGCGAGTTCCGTTAACACTTTTAAGACTGCCCTTCTTTTTTAAATAACCTTTACCAATTTCTGGAAAGAGCTCAGTGCTGTCGGAACCTATTGACGAACTCTCCAAGCTATCGAAATTATCTTCGCGTTTGTGATATTTAGCGTAAACAATAACGACACAAATTAAATATAAACCAAATACTGCAAATGATGCGTGCCCCATGTCGCGTGATTAAAAGACGAATATGCACCAAACTTAATGACAATTAAGTGAACAAAATATCTATACGGCAGGTGTTAAATACATTGAATGGTGATAGAAGTAAAATAATCAAAAAAGTTAATTCGAACGCTAATTGCTCATTCAACATTTAAAAAAAGAAAAGGTAAAGAACAATCGACACGATTGATGCATTATATCGGTATGTATTGAATGGATAAAAGAAATAGAGTTACAAATTCTTTTTGTTCTATGAATCATATGTGTATGCATTCATCCATAAGACATTTATGATTATGTTATGATGTGATACAAATACAACTAACATTGTATGAAGCTTGCATGATGTATAATGATTGGATTACGTAAAGTATTGTTCTTTGAACAACATGTTCATGCGTCAACAACGTGCTTATTTTTCTTAATATGAATTTGAAACTGTTTCGACGAACTTTTTTCCATTTATATTTCTTGCATTCAATTTTGAATTTTATCGTTAAGAGACCAGGGGCTATTTTTGTATTTATTTATTTTTGAACGACTTTTTGACGCCTGTTTTGAGATTTCACTTCTGTCGGCAGTCCTTAATCGTCTTTTTTGTTTATTTCCTTTTTAATTTTAGTGGGAACTATTGACAACGAAATCCGAATATAGATGATTATCCTTATAAACAGTTTTCGTTATAATAATAATTATATAATATATAAATCAGCCTTTTTTAGTATGTTTCCCCACTGTTGGGACACAGTGGCCGTAATCTACCACGCTGGCTTACACTATTTCTTAACATGTGTTTGAATAAATTATTATTATTAATAACTAGCTGTTCCCGCGACTTCGTCTGCGACATCAATAAAAAAGCTTTTTCGTACTCGTTCTTATTTGCGGGTCGACCAAAAACAAATTCAAGAGATAAATAGTGTTTTATCCATATAGAGAGTTTTCGTCACATTGGGTGAAAAAAAGAGAAACAACCAAATTCACAATGTTTATTGACACGTGAATGAAAAATATGAGTATTCTTATTATGGAACTTACTAACGCTACGTAACTCATTTGCAACACTCGTATTCTTTGCCAAGACTCACCCCTTACCTTCTAGTTTTTACGGAGTAATTTATAAATATGATTTTAAATATTTTTTTGCCAACAAATATAATAATTTGGCTCATATTTGTCCACCATCACCATCAACACCTGCTTTTTTAAAGAACATATTATGGCATGGTAACGAGACCTTTAAGCCAACCAAATCTGCTAATTTCTACATTTAGACTAAATTCTCTATTCGTTTTTTGAGATTACGTTTCACTTTGCAATTTTTGTTTTTTGGCTTTTCTCGTGCTTATTGATTTGATTTTCCTTTATTCAGAGCTCATGGGTGTTATTTACTGAAATTGTCGGAATGCATCCGAACAATAAAATTAAAGAGTACGGAACAGTAAAAAACAATAACTAAGCACGAAAAATAGCTTAAGGTACCTTTGTGATTTTTATAAAACTTTCATTCTTTTGCTAAAATTAAATAAGCCTATATTATTTCTGTACACATCAGCTATTTTCCATTGAAATTCTGGAATCGGTCCAGCCGTTTCGGGATTACCCGGAACAAACAAACACAGACAAAAATGAAAAAATACCGTAGGGTCGATTTAAATAAAATCAGTGTACAAGTGAAAATGCACACGATAATAAGACCTAGCCCGAAAATGAGACTTGGCTTAAAGGTCTTATTACTAGGCCATAATATAAAATCTTTAAAAAAAACTTATCTTTCAACTGTCACTTGATATTGATAACTAACGTTATATTTTTGTTTCTGTTTTTCTCTATGTTTATCAATTGATAATTTATGAGATTTATATAAATACCCTAATAATTGTGAAAAATGTTTTAAAAGAAAATAAAACTATCTTATTTATAACGTTATCCATATTTAATAGGTTAACATGGGCTTATTATCAGACCCAGAGTATGGATCGGCGAAATGGGTTAAAATCCTCAGAAAAATTCAAGGCCCGCTATGTCTTCTGTTCTATATTGGAGCAATCGGATGGTTTTTGATGCTCGGGAACAGGGACTTTAACAATGAGACGTATTTTTCCGAAAATGCTTTACTCCCTGGATTAGTGGCCAAGGAGTTTAATGCTGAGTCAAGTGCAAACAGGTTCTACAGTGAACTTTTACAAGAAATGGGGGTTTGTATTGTGTTCTACACTCTATAAGATGTCAACTATAAATGAAAGAGTTAACTCAAATAATAATAGATGAGAGAGTTCACTCGACAATCAGCTGGTCAATATAAAGGTTGAAAAGTGTTGGAGACGTCGGTCCTCCTTGCCTCACCCCAATTTTTTTTAAAAAACTCATCTGAAAATGACCCACTTTACATTGTTTGGTTTTGGTACCAAAATTTAAACACTTGAATTAAACCTGTGGGATGTTATAGTTTAATCCACAGCTTATTGTAAGAAACCAAGTCAAATGTCTTGGACAGGTCCAAAAAGGTAGCATATACAGGTTTTTCTTTGTGTATAGTAGCCAACAATGTGTTTCAGTGCCAAGATAGTGCTTCCAGTGGAGTCCTTCTCTAATATTGTTTAATCGGAGACTCAAATAGATTGTCTAGTACATTGGCTGATTAAGTTGGAATGGAAGACATGATAGTTCAATATAAAATTATATAAAAAAGATGTTTATTTAAGAAAAAAAAAGATTGTTGCCTAAAATGCCTAGTGAGATTATAAAGTGACAAAATTTACAATCAGGCGGTGACATATACACATCAAAAGATAAAGTCTTACTCATCAACTGATGTTGCAGGAAAAGTATGAAGAAACAGGTGAGATGCCAGTGTCATGGTTAGTTGGTAAAATGTCCCAGTTGCATTTGGAAGTGTACACTCACAACTTCACTCTCAACTATCCAATGGGACAGGGCCAAGTAAGTAACAATTAACATTTTAATTACAAAATGTTAATTTTTATTAATTGATGTAATTAATTTATGTGTGAAGCTGTGAAGCTTTTTATAAATAAGCACTGAATCCCTTACCCCAGAGATATAGGTAGATATTACTAATACCCTTACATGCATTTTGATTATGGTTACACTTAAAACCGTCTTTCTTTGGTATGTCACCTATCTGGATAGCATAAGTTTGCTTCAGACGACTCCTAGCAACATGGCAATTTCATTTGTAATATAAATTTGTCTTGTTAATCTTTCATCCATTACATACAGCATTACATGTGATGCTGTAACCTTAATTTCTATATTAGTTGCATAGAGAACAGAGTAGTCTCTATATTGAATAAAACTAAGATATGTTATATTCCAGGTTTACAAAGGTACCAATGTCTATGGTATACTCAGAGCAGCACGAACTCCGTCCCTCGAAGCATTGGTGGTGTCAGCTCCATTCCGATATATATCCTCCCATCAAAAAGGGACTGCAGCAGGCATTGCTTTAATGTTAGCTTTCGCACAATTTGCACGTCGTAAGTTTATATTCTACTGACTTGTACACATGTAAAAGCCAAGAGTGCTTAAAGAATGTGGTTAGTACAACTGAGAATAAGGAAACTATAAATTAAATTAGGTTGCTAATTAAATATAATTATTGTTTGTTATTTCATTGGGACTCACAGCTACTCATGGTTAGATAGAAGGACAAATAAAATATAGTGAAGGTTACTAACTGATAGAAGGGCTTTTTTTTGGTGTTAGTTGTTAGTTGTTGGGGGCTACTTTTCCGCAACCCCACGACTAGCGCGTATTTTGCGTCTGGGCGGCGACTAGGATCATTCCACCCAGTTTTTATTGGTGTAAGAATTTTTAAAATTGGGTTAGTAGTTTTTGAGTTTATACGGAACAAACAAACAATCAAATCTTTTGGTTAGATGACAAAATGCTTATGTACAATACGCACATGTAAGAAGTATTTTTGTCTGATTGCAAGACATCTTTATTTTTAGTAAAAGATAGTCTACTATTATTACATTTTTAAAAATTTTAACTATTTCTTTATTATGACCTACTTGGTTAATAATTTACATAATTTTTCCTAGTTTTG
This sequence comes from Papilio glaucus, assembly GCA_000931545.1. Taxonomy (NCBI): domain Eukaryota; kingdom Metazoa; phylum Arthropoda; class Insecta; order Lepidoptera; family Papilionidae; genus Papilio; species Papilio glaucus. Next base: position 232,337 of record JWHW01030552.1, on the reverse strand, counting down.
AAACCAACCTTACTACATTTTATACACATTTTTTTTATTTTAATGCATATTGGTAAAGAATGCCTCTAGGCATCAAGTCTGCCAATTGTTCGTGAGTAAAAAAGACTAAATAAATAAATAACTAGACAAATTCAATGCATTTGTACAATCTGGCTATCTCATTGTCATACTAACTATGAGTATTTAAAAAATTTTCAGCTCAAAAATATTGGGCTAAGGATATAATCTTCCTTATCACTGAATATGAACAGTTGGGAATGCAAGCATGGCTTGAAGCATACCACGGACTAAACAATGAGCCGGAGAACTTCTACACCAGCCTTGGAAGCTTTTGGAATCCAGACTTACCCACAATGGACCTTGGAAAGCTCACCTCTCTGATAGATTGGGGGGAAGATACTGCACAGTGCCTTAATCCAGGCAAGTTGCAAGGCAGATCTGGATCCATACAGGCGGCTATAAATCTGGAATTTGATACACCTAAAATCAGTAAGTTTTAAAGTGAAATATGCAGATTTGTATTGTCAGGATACTGAGAATTATTGCCAGAATAGTTCATACTTAATTATTTCTTAGTCTTTAGTTACTAGGGGGCTATTCTCCGCAACTCCACAACTAGTGCGTATTTTGCATGTCATATGGCAGGACATGAAATTTGGCTTTTATTTTCAGAGTACATAGAGGTGAAAATCGAAGGACTAAATGGACAATTGCCCAATCTTGACCTTGTAAACTTGGTGCATAAACTTTGTGTGAAGTCTGGAATTCATCACTCCTACAAAAATAGGTAACTAGCAATACATATATTAATATTAGTATTCTCAATGCAATCCTTCTTCAAACTCTACTACTCTGCTTTCCAGCTATACCCAAATCTCATTTCCAATGCTAGAAGATACATGACTCCTAACTAGTGTACATAGAATTCCTGTCCGATTCATTTTGATTCTCTCGTCGTCCATAATCTTTAACAAAGCTACCATTTTTACCATTTAAAATTAGAATAGTCAGAAATTACCTACTCCTATAAAAGAGGCACCTTACCTATGTATACTGGTTCTTTTCTTTCCATTAGTATGATATTCATTTTGTGTTTTTTTTTTAAATATTAGTAGATATTGTAAACAATTTTTTTTTACCATTCCAACATAGCTTAAGGTTGTGCTAGGACATCGTTTATGACAACAGTTGAATAAAGTATTTGAACCCACTTGGCTATTGGCACTTTTAAATTGGTACTTGACAGGCCTGTTGGAATTTGAACTGAAGATTATAAGTTAGATGTTTATGTGTTAGCTAAGTTAAGCTAATTTTATACTAGCTGCGCCCGGCACGCGTTGTTATGCCATATTCTGTTTATTGGAGTCTCTTCAAATAATATCAAAGCATTGTGCAATAAGTTTAATTAAAAAAAAAAAAAACTTTTTATATACAGGACTAATTTTATTTTATTGACATTTTAAATAAGCATTGTGCAAAATGTTTCATTAAAATATAAAATCATTTGTTTTATTTGTATAGATTTTTTGGGTCAAAAACCTTTGCTTGGAACACCCTACCAAAGTCTCGTCACAATCTAATTATTTGTTTAGGAATGCATAGCGAACAAACACATCAATTATTTTTATTCATACATATAGATAGATTATATAAAGTTTGTAATTTACATAACAATTTCTACAGTTATTCTTGGATACGACGAAACAAAATGGACGAATGGGTGAATGGAATTTGGACTATGCTGGCTATGGTGAACACACAGTTCCCGGGGGTAAGCATAATTAATATTCAAACCTGTAATATTAAGATTTAAAATTATTGTGACTAAAATGGAATGAATACAGATTTATTGGTAATTAAATAATTGCACGCCAAGGAACAAATATATTATAACAAATTGAATTGTTGAAAAAATCTACTCAATTTTTTTTAATCAATTGAATTGCACAAATTTAAAATTCCTCGACGAAAAGCCTATATGATAATGTAACATATTTTTTTCTTGTCGCTCTCTCTTAACCCTTTTAACGTAACTGAAGCACACTTTTCTCCGCACAGCGCTATTTTTAATCCTATCATTGAGTTTAAAATAGAAAAACAACAAAAAAACCTATAACAACATGGCAGGAAACATGTTTACTACCACCACCACTAACCCCTTATACAATTACTAAATAAGTAACACTATTACAATTGTATATAATGTTTAGGTGCCAAATGGTAATCATGGATTGTTCCACCGTTTCGGAATCGAAGCCGTGACACTAGAAGGACGCGACGCCAACGACCCGGCTGGTATACCGCCCAAAGTGAACTCTCTGCCAAGTGCTAGCTTTTACAAGCTAGGTACAGCACTAGAGAGTATCCTACGATCCCTTAACAACTTGCTAGAGAGATTCCATCAGAGCTACTTCTTCTATCTTCTTGCCTCTACAAATAGATTTATTTCTATTGGTAAGTGATTTACAAAATTACTAGAAAATCTTTTATTTGTACATTAGGCCATACATTTATTTGTTCAATCTCATTCATATTATAGTTTGTTCCAAATCAAGATGGAAAGATTGTAAACAAAGGTTACCTTACCTTTTACGCTAAAATTCGTAAAGTTATAAGTATTTTTCGAAAAACAACTTTTTCTCGCATTTCATTACGACATTAGCTATCTATATTACACTATTTCACTGAACTTATCTGATGATTTCCACAAAATTTCCGATAGAAGTAGAAAAAGTGTAATGGCCGCCATGTACGGTAAGTGACTTTTGTTTGTTTACAAAATTTCCATCTGATTTGGAACAAACTATCCGTCATACAGTGACAATTAACAAGATCTAAAGACATCGTTTTCAGTCATTTGTCTTTTAATCTAGACCTAATTGAAAAAAACTTTTCCTTAGGACAATATATGCCTTCGCTTTGCCTACTTTGTGCGGCTATGTTAATACGCGCACTGTCCTTATGGGTCAATATACAGCAGGAAGAAGATGATGCAGACTCACAAAAGGACACATTGAAAGACAAACAGAAAAATGACACAAAAGATATTCCTGACGAAAAGGAAACAGATGAAAACACAGCGGAGGACTTTGAAAAGAAGTCAGAACAAGTGTCTAATGATGAGATTAAAGACAAATCAAAAGAAGGTCATAAACAATTTGAAAAAGTATCAGATGATGAAAGAGAAAATCTAGTATCGGAGGAAACAGCAGGTGACGAAGTAAAGAAGAGTGGTGATGGATTTAGTGTGGTCAACATGGGGGCAAATTATTTATTAGTTCACTTATTGGGCTATATGGTGATGAATTCTCCAGTCATCTTCAGTCAAATTGGTATGTATTATGATTGTCTTCGTGTGATACGTCTTTCTTAGCTGTCAAAAACCCTGTCAGGTTTTGCCAGGATTAATTCAAAACAATATAATTTTATTCTATCCCTAGGTGCAAAATATTTCGAGTACCCGTCAGAATTGTCGGTTTATTGCGGCTTCATAGCCTTATCGGTTGTGATCACCATAATCTCACCATTCCTGCCACGCTTGTTCCGATCGGGGAAGCTGACACGCGAGGAGATGAGCCTCACGAACATCCTGGTGCTTATCGAGCTCGCCACCGCCTGCCTCGCCATCGGCATGCACAACTTTTCCCTGGGATTTGTTGTCGCTACCATTTACACCCCCTTGTCTTTGCTCGTGGGAGTCAACGAGAAGAATGGGAAGAGGAGGTGGGTACACTTGATACCTTTATATTTTGGATATTGGCACGTGATTTGCCTGACATATGTAATAGATTGCCTGTATGACGTTTCAGGAGTGTAACAAGTAATATACCTTGGCAAATTCATACGTGACACTTCCATGGCTCACATGGGTGGTGGGGAACGTTACTGATGTATACTGTATACCGTATACCGTTTCACGCGATAGGCTGACTGGGATTGGGTCTCATCGGGTGACGCTCGTCCCGGGCGCCCTTTTGTCCCCTCCGCTGTCTTACGTCCCCCATCCGCGGATCTTGTGTCACGTACGGATTTGCCAAGCTGTAGTTAATTTAAAAAAATCATCATATTCGATTTTTACACGGAAAACTACGAACCTTGTGACGTCTTCTTCATCGAGCGGTCTTTACCCATTTTTATTTAGGATCGGCTTTGTTTTTCATTTTTCTTTTATCTAAGGATTTCTTGTACCAAGGACCCTCTCGATGAGCTCGCATCAGTCATCCGGGGTCTGCCACGGCCTTTGGACCTGATTCTGTTCCTGGTTTTTTCCTACTTATGTGCACTGAAAACCTAATGCTCCTCTGAGAATCTATTCTATTCTAATGAAACTCCGAAATCAATTCTATTGTATCTATTCTATAGAATATCTTTCGTATTTACAAATGTCTATAGCAAAGGATAATAACAAAAGGACATTATTTTTTAATTGAAGAAGTAGGCAGAAGATTTGCTCACATGCTGGTAAGTGAACACCGCTGCCTATGGACATCCACAACAATCAGATGAGATGCGCATGCGTTGTCAGCTCTCACAAGAAGGGGATAAATAATCAAGAGGAGTGTAGGAGAGAATGAGAAGTGAAAGGGACCACAACCGCTTTTGAGTGGGATAAAATCTTAATGTCAATTTCAGGTCAATAATTCTGCAAGTGAAGCGGATTATCTGCCTACTTTTGCAGCCTCTATGCGTCTTGTCTCTCGCCATGATCTGCTACAGCCGCTTGCTGTTCCCTGAGGAGGGCCTGGCGAGCATGGTGTCCAGGGGTAAGGACGCCGCCATGCAAGCTGTCATGTTCTCTATCGTCGATTCTATGGTTAGTAATCTTTTTTCGAAATACAAGTTAAAATATTGTTTTATATTCTAAATCAATATGTGTTCCTGTTAATAGTTGACTATTTATATTATTTATTTTGTCACCTTATATTCTTATTTTAAATCATTAATGTTAATTCTTTTTTGTTTTAGATTTATGGCAATTGGTTGTACAACGTCGGTACATGTATACTTTTGCCGACTTGGATCATCTTTTGGCAAATACTATGTAACAAAGTCGAGATTGCTTAGAACCAAATTTATTTATAATTAATTTAGCATTTAAAATAAAAAATACACTTTAATTAAGTTTATATGTAGTTTTGATATCCTTTAAGTTGATAACTGATGTAGACATGACCTGTGAAAACAATTATTTCACAGGTCTGTAGATGTTTTAAAGATTGGCAAACTTCTTGAACATTGGATGACGTATATATAATATATGACGTATATGTAATAATAGTTTGCCTGTTTTAACAAATATTCCATCACAAGCACATGTCTTTATCAGCAATTTTTGATTACATAGTATTTAATAAATAATAAGAATCAAATTATACACTATAGACAGGAATAATGCCCAGCTTGTTAGCAATATTGCTCCCGCCCATAAGACTCATGACTGGGAGATCTGAAAAACACTGCACTGCTCCCACGTTTTACGACCCAGTGTGCAGCCAGTGTAAAACAGTACTATAATAGGGGAAAGATTGCGGCGCAAACATCAACTTATCTACATAAAATGCGAGCGACCCGCATGTCCGCTATTATACGCTATAATTTAGTTGCAGCTAGCTGAATATGTAGAATCGTTCCCTTAACGTAGAGGAGTTGGCTGTGATTATGGATTGAATTCCGCTCGCAAGACTTGTTATATCTAACTAATCGTAACGAAGACCAAGATTAAAAGTATTTCTACCCGGAAAACCGCATGTATCTACAGATGCAGATATTTGATCTTTTTTTCAGCTGCTAATTAATTATTGTCCCAATCCAGTTAAATTATACAATGAAATGGGATATGCTACTCCCGAACTATAGGAAAGTGTCCGTGGCTTCTTCATTTAATCTCCTTCCAAATATCCTTTTAGATTAGTTTTATCTGTGTTGGATAATTTTGTTTAGCGAGCACAAAAATCTAGCAGTTATATTTAAGTAACAGTTGGCAACGCAATAGTATTTGGTTAATGGTTTGGTTATAAGTTCACAAAGGAGTGTATTAAAAATTACAACAGCGGGTAAATTCCTTTCAGCTATTGGTACACTGTGGCTGTGGTCTACTTATTATTTAGATCTATTTACATTTTGGAATGATTTAGTACATTCCTTTTTCACGTATTAACGGAATGATATTAAGTACGTTAAAAAGGCTGATAACGTCGCGTGATAAAAATTAAACATCTCCAAACTTTGACTTTTTATTACATGAAGACACAATTCGTATATTAAAAGCAACAATGATTAAATAGGCGGCAAAGATTTTTTCTGTTGAAGTTAATTTTTTAAAATAAATTATTGCTTGCAACCGTGTAAACTGTTCTAATCTATAGACTGATCCCATTTACCTCACGTACTAACCAGTTCGCAACCCGAACGTCTTTATTAATCCGTGGTTAAAGTGGCTAGAAAATGGAGGGAATTGCGGTTAATGGTAGTAGAAAAATCTGAATCAGTATAAAGCATGTATAAAGTTAACAGTATGTACACTGGGCTTGCTCAGTGTACATACTGAGTACACTGTACATCTAGTATAGCTACTAGATGTCAATGTCATTTTGGCATATTGGCGTTTCTAACTTTTTAAGTACATAATCACTACGTTTTATGTACTTAAAAATAATAGAATAGAAAAGAAAACAAAGAAGTACGAGTATGTACTTAAAAATTTAGAAACGCCAATATGCCAAAATGACATTGACATCTAGTAGCTATAGCTAGGTAGCTAAGCTAGCGTTAGCTGTTATCAAATCATCATTAAATGGTTGTCCCTTGTTTATATTTTGTAAAAATGAAATAAAATTACGATTTAGAAATTATAAACCGAATAAGATATGGCAGACCTTAAAGTATGCCGAATTTGTCTTCGAATGGGAGGAAAATTGTACGAATACAATGAATTTCAATTGAAGATGTACTACGAAAATGTTACTGCCTTAAAAGTAAGTAAGTGTTAAAAGTTGGGCTTAAAACAATTATTTAAATGTCGATGACATATTTGCATTAATTCAACGCCATAACAGTAAATATAATGAGTAAATTCATGTATGGGATGTCATAAACTAAGTTAAAAATTGATAGCAAAATAAGCAAGAGAAGTCGATTTTTGGCTATAAAAATATAGTAATATTACATTAAATTATATTAATTAATTGTTTGTTTGTCCCAGAGTACCAGCAGATATTTTAGGGCATAATTGATTTGCAAGTTTATTGTTTTTGATTATGCTTCTTATAGAGATAATTTAATATGAATCAAATAAAGACAGAGACAGCTTAACACAAGTATCTGAATTAATACCTATCTGTGATTATAATGTACAAATTACTGCCCCATTAATGGCATCACATTGGGTTGAGCTCACATTGATAGGCTTCATATATTATTTTGATTTATTTTCATGAGTACACTAAGGTCGCTCAAAAGCAATGGAGTACACCAATCAACAAAAGAAGAGACTGATGATATGATGAATGTTGATAGAAATAAATAAATATGTGCTCAAGCCTGTAATCCAGAGGGGTAGGCAGAGATAACATATTTTTATTTGCCACCTCTTGCTTCTACAACCATACATTCTCGTTGATTATGGGTGCTTCTTATATGGCCTTTTTTAGTAACCTGCTAATCTGATAGATATAAGATCTCCTAGGGCCCTACCAACACTGCTACTCACTTTTGCAACATAAATTGTAACATGTTGATAGAGTCCCCTTTATAAGGATGACAAGGGACCAATCTTTGTGACAGTTCACAAGGAGGCCTAAAACCAGCAGAGGATATATCTTGGCTCATGATAGTGACAATTAAAATATGTCTTACAAATATTCCACAAATAGATGCCTATAACACTGTCTAATAACATTTGGTTTACAAATGCATAATGTGTATATGAAAAAAACCAGAATAGTGATAAAAAAGAATTAATAATTTGTATACAGATCATCAAGGAGGATGACCTGCCGCAATATTTCTGCTATGAGTGTGCTATGTTACTTCACAAGTTTCACAAGTTCAGGGAGAAGTGCCACCATACCCAGAGAAAACTTAAGACTTTACTCATAAGAGAACCTGTAAGTATGTGTAATATTAAAATTTAAAGGAGTGGTGTGAGGTGAAGTTATAGAATATGGTTTACCATATTCTATAACTTCACCTTCCACTTCTTCTACCCACTTCTTTAGAAGAGGAATAAGATAAAGGAGAGGAGTATGGTTAAGAATATGAGTAAGGTAAAGCAGGCAGTATGGTAAGGGAGAGGAACGGAATGAATTAGGCTTCCGGCACCTTTAAATTTGTGTAAACAAATAAGCTACACACTGAACTGACATGTCTTTTAGTGTCACAAAAGATTGATGCTAGTGGATGACACTAGAATCAAAATTTGTAAGGTTCTGAAAGCTACATAGTTATTTCCTAATAAAAAAATCATAGTATTTGATATTTTTAAAAATAAATTTTAACTTAATTACAGATAACATATCAAGCCATAAATAGTATAAAAACTAGCAGCAAGCATGTCTATACAACTCTTAATATAGCAACGGCCAATCAACGAATCAGAACATACCTTGTTAATGAAAGACAAAATGAAATAATTGAAAATAGTTCAGTGGAAGATAAATATGATGTAATGAATAATAGTTTTGATGATAATGAGGAAATAGATAACTTTAATGATGAATATGATGCAGTTGACGATAGCAATATAAAAAATATAGAGTCTTCCACATTTGATGTGCCATCTCCTTTAGACGATTCATCAAATGATCCTGATTATGAGGTACCTATTAAAGATGTAGTCACGTTAACTAGAGTTTTCATCCCAGAAAATGAAACAATTAAGGCTGACAGATTGAAAGTTGAATATCCAGAAATAATAAAAGAAGAACACAATGAAAATTCGGTAATTAATGAAAACAGTAATGTCTGTATACCAGATAGTTTACATTTAAATATTGATAAAAGTTATACAAAGGGAAAGAGGAAGAGAATAGGTCTTTTAAGAAATAACAGACAGAAGAAATATAAGTTTACAAGACAGAAAAGATGTTTGGATTCAAGTAAATGGAGAAAGATTAGTCTGAGTGAAGAAGAGGCGATAAAAGAGTTTGAAAAGAGAGCAAGAGATCCAAAATATGTACAAGCCACTTATCATTGTAAGGATTGCTTCAAGTTTTTTTCTAAGGAAGATATCATGGTTCGTCATTTTAAGTTAAGACATAGTCCGGTGAGAAATTTTATTTATATTTGTACGTAAAATTTTGTTGCTTGTTATTACATACTAACAAAATAGTCCTATAGAAAGTTTTTACCTACCTAATCATGTTTGAATGAACTTCTATATATTTTGTTCCAATTCAAGAAGAAAAGTTTGTAAACAAACAAATGGTGGCCATTACACTTTTTATGCTTTCATCGGAAAAAAAATATTGAAACTTTCGAGAGACATTATTTACTAAATGTTTATAAAACGGATTTCGTTTGCGTGTCCGGTACTGGTACCGACAAGTTTCGGAGCTGTCGAAGGTCCTTCAAGGTGAGTGGGATAAGCTAGTCTCATTGGAAATGTTGTAATTTTTGAGAAATTGTGAGATAAAGTGAAGTAGTAGTAGATTGTATAATATGGAAAGCAAATGTTATAAGGTAATGTGAGCAAAACTTAGTTTCTGAAAATATTTCAAAAATTGCGATTTTAGAGTAAAGGGTTTTTGTTGTTTACAAACTTTACATGTTGAGTTGGAACAAACTATGGTAGAAAAAGGGTAAAAAACCGAGAAATTGCCATGACGTTAGCAGACATTTGCTAGCCGAGCTAGGAGTGAGAAACCTGAATGCCTTCATTTATGGATTTTGATAGATTATCAGTAATTATGAGACATGCAATCCTTGAAGTCTAGGAAGTCAGCCGTGCTTATTTCCAGTTGTATGAGCTTTATTATTTTAAACAGTCCATAGGTCCATTTGAGTGCCGCTTCTGCCACGCTCGCTTCAGACTGGAGTGCCACTTGCGCGAACACATACGCACGCATTACACCAAATACGAGTGCCTAGTCTGCAATCTAGTTGTGGCGATTGAGTGAGTATTATCTATTAAATCAGAATATAGAATTAAAACTGCTTGTGTTAACCAATTTTTGAAAAAATGTTTTTACTAGCAACAATTAGGTACTTTCACATGCTCGTCGTGTATGACGTATGCGACAGAGGTGTTCCAGGATAGCGCCAAATGGAAATCAGAATCGGAATCTGTGCCTACCCCTCTTGGTTATGGCCGTGAACGCATATTTAATTATTTTAAATAGCATTATTGGGTGCCAAATATGCTTCATATTTGGCATCTAACCTCAAGTTGAATAAGTTCCAAAATGTAAATGTTTGAGACAATGATCTTGTGATTTATTTATTATATGATAATTTTCCAGAACTACAGCTCTAATGCACGAGGAGACGCATGCGGGCATCACAAGGGCATGCATACATTGCGGCGAACAGTTCAGGTAAAGCATTATTAAAAATAATCATGAATAAATAAACATCATTACTTTATTATAAATGCGAAAGTAAGTCTGTCTGTTTGTTGTTTGTTTAAAATACTGAAGCGATATTGTTGATTTGTATGATAAGATGAAAAAGAGTTTGAGGTAGGCGCACCTTGCTCATCGGACGAAATACAGAAGCATATAACTGCCGAGCTTTTTTTCTAGTTGCAGCAGATTAGGGTCCAAAATTTAGCGATCACTAGGCTTAATTATAATGGTAGTTGAAGTATATCTTTTAGTATGTTATTATATGTGTCTTTGGTTTTCTATTTGTTAACAAGCTAACTTTGTGTCAATTTAAATTCTTTTTATGTCAATTTGTTTTTGATGGCAAATAAGTATTTAATTATTTATGTTGTATTTCAGGCACATTTCGACGTACTACACGCACTTGCGCACGCACCGCAGCCGGCACGTGTGCTCGCTGTGCGGCGCCTCCTTCGTCAGCACGGCGGGCCTTCGCCAGCACAAGCGCGTCACGCACGTCGGTGTCGAGGTGAGTCACAAGAGAGAAACGAACGACACCAGCGCTATTAATGATTTTTTACTAAGTAGCAAAGCCATCTATTGGAGGATAAATAAAACTTATCTTTATATTCATTTTTGCATTCTGTAATTCTGCGATTCGAGTGTTACTAGAATAAGTTTTACCAGCTTCAATGTTCGACAAAACATTGTGTAGGTACGGAAGAGGAAAAAAGCAAGAGTTGGGAACGTAAAAAGGGTTTGGTTTTGTTATCTTGTCAATTTTGAATTGGTCGAAGTTGCCAGCGTCAGTATTACTATCTGATTTAGCGCCCATACTCACACGTACTGGTAGGGCAACACGGATTCCCGAACGGTACAAGGTGTGACGGCTGACAACCCCAGACACACATATAGACACCGGCGATCCATGTCCGCCCGCTTGTTAGGAAATGTATTAACTTAAGAAGTAGCAACGTATTCAGTAATAATGTAACATCTTTTGTATTTCAGATGATTATAATGTAGTTAGCTATGAGAGAGAGTAAGGCTAATAGTAATGGGATTGTGGTCTATCCATTATAAAAAAAAAGTGAGCTGTCGTTGGACGCCTGACAGATGTAAAACATCAAGATTATTTTGTACAGGTAATATATAAAAAAGGATAGTTCATTAAAGGTAACAAATATGGCAAAATCCAGTGTAAAATATTCAGAAATTTGAAAGGCAAACGATGATTACTTATTCAACAGTTGCTGTACAATGATAACAAATGGCAGGGCGTCGCGTCACCATACCGTATTAGATGTTTCACATCAAAACACCTACGATTTCTTCCAGGAACACACTAATTAAAACGGCTTTACTCACGCGTGGTTCGGTGTATGTACTGACTACTTTCGAGCCCTTCGGGGGCTCTTCCTCAGGGTGAGTGGGGCTGGCATAAGTTCGCGGTCACGGCGCGCCCCCCTCGGCGCAGTGTATGTACCGACTAGTGCCCCCGAAGGGCTCGAAACTAGTCGGTACATACACCGAACCACGCGTGAGTAAAGCCGTTTTAATTAGTGTGTTAAAATACGTCTCACGAAAGTTATTCTTATAATAAATAATTTTATTCTTCCAGGAACGTTCGAAGAGCCCCGAGCAAGGCAGCAACACGTTCTGCGAGCGCTGTCAGATCAGGTTTGAGACGGGCGCCGCGTACGCCGAGCACCTCCAGTCGTCAGCCCTGCACGCGGATGTCGAGTGAGTGACAGTATTAACATTAACTGCTCCAGCTCTTTAGGGTTGGGTTAGTACCAAAATAAACTGTAACTTAAATCATCATAAGCGTTAAATTACTAATTTATTTTCGAACGATGGGACAAAGTTCTAACTTCTAACGCTGGTTAAGTAAGGAATTAATTGTCCAGAAATCATCACCTTAGATAAAACCGTAACGTTATACGCACACGCAAAATACGCGTTAGATTTGGAGTTGGTGAGAAATAGCCCCCTAATACTAACTAAATTTTGATAGTAAAAATTAATATCTCACTGTGCACAGAATTCAAATTCATTCGTGTTTACACGTTCCAAGATCGCATTGAAAATAAATCGTAATATTATGTGATTCTCAACAAAATCGACATTGTCGGACTACGGGTTACGGGCGTGGATGTTTATTTACTTATATCTTACGTAATATTTAAACAGGAAAGAGGACGATGAAGAGGTGCCGGCGCCAAAGCGACGCTCCAAGCGGCTGAGGTTCACCTGTACTAGAAGAAGAAAACCTATGACATGCTATCAAGTAATATTTTTAATGTTAATATTTCAGTTCTATTATATTCATAGTTCTTTCTTGAAACTTACATAGAAATGAAGAATAGAATACAAACGAGTGGGAGAGAGAGAATGTGTTTTATGTTTCTGCGCTTCGCCGGCATTTTTTTTTGTTTTGATCACAGGACAATTAGGATATAAAAAAAATAATTTATTGAAGATTAAGAATAATGCCATCTAGTATTAGTAGTAGAAAATAAAATAACAATAGACGCTTTTTACGCTGGAATTTTACGTGTATTTTATAAACGCAGTTTGATCGATTATACATGGAAACACACTAATAGTATAAGATTTTACATAATAAATTCATACCCTTATCTGTTATTTGATCAGGGTCTTGTCAAATCGAACGAGTCGAGTCTAACATTCTGTTGTACGTCAACATAAACTTGACCCCTAGAATCTCCAAGAACGAGTTACCCTTGAACCCTTGTCAACCTAATTTGGTAATAATGATTTAACACCGTTGGCCCCCAGATTTGTGTTTTAAGACCCCCAGGAGTTGATACTGTGCTGGGACCTTGTCAAATTTACATCCACGTGACGTCAGTATAACTAAAAATTATAGTTTTAAATTGGCTAGTGTCATTTTACCATCCGATGTTTATTCCCATGCTGTGATGTAGAATTTAGACTACCTTTTTAATTTTAATTTTTGTAATTAACAAATTTTCAATATCCGTGATCAATTTCGATAATTACTGGTCTTTCATATTAAAGTAATAATTTCAAGAGTATGACTGTGAAGTATTTTCCTACTTATTATAAAACAAAAATGAAAACAATAACAATAGCAGTAAACAAGGTAGCGTTGCTAACGGTACTGAGAATCACTAAATTGGACGCTAGGCTCATTATCAATTTTAGGGTTATACCAGTGTACAAACTATCTTACATATAATTTAGATCCTGGTCAAATAACAGATGTGGGTATACATTTCTTATGATGTATCTAAGACCACAATACGTTACTTGCTGTTTATATTTATCTTTATCTTGTCTTGTATATTCCAGTGCGGCAAGCATTTCTCCACTCAAATGGAGTGCATGAGTCACCACCAGAAGGAGCATCCCGGGACCTCCTTCTGTCCCCCAAATGAAAGACACATCTGTGAAAAATGCGGGGCCTCGCTAGCAGTGAGTATATATTATAAATCATATAGTAACAAATTGTAAATCAAACATTTCTTCTTTGACCTTCCTTTTTCCTAATTATTCTAGATCCGTTCTTCTCACTTTCCTACACCAAGATAGTCTGTCTTGTGTTGTGGGGGCAATTGGGCTTTCTGGAGGTCTCCTTTTTATTTTTGAATACCAAGTTGAATACCGATCTCTAACCCTTACTTTGTTTTGGGAGGCTCAAATTAAATATTTAAAAAAACATTACTAGTATGCCAGTGGTATCGACTCGACCCTTTTTTATAATATCGAACCTTTTTCTATTCGACACACTTTTTGTCTATATCATATGTTCATTAGATAAATAATAAAAATAATTTGCGTCGTCTTGTAATTGCTTTAATGAATTTTACAGCCGGGCAGTATAGCGATGCACCAAAACCTTCACACCCGGGAGAAGATCTACAACTGCGAGACGTGCGGCCGACAGTTTCACTCTACCGCCGGCCTCAAGCGACATCGCGTGGTCAGTTACTAAAACAATGCTGTATTTCTGCCGTCGCCCAGTTGATGGCGTGCACTTACATTAAATTATGTGTTTAAAAAAATACTGACTGACCGATATATTAACACACAGCCCAAATAATATCCTAGAGAATTTTGCACGAAGATTTCTGTTATTATGTATGTACTAATAATGGATTTTCTAAATTCATAAAGGTCTAAAGTCGAGGATGAAAATTTGTATGAAAACCAATGCAAGTTGACGTAAGATCCATATGATAAATCATATTAAATAGGGTTCAGCTCAAGCTGGTAATTGTCGGTAAATTAAATTGCACGGCAGGCGAAACCGCGGCTCAGCTTGTATTACTTAATTTAAAAGGATCCATTAAGTGTAGTTCTATAAAAACAACACAATACAATTGAATTTATATCATGAGTAATTTTATTATGAATAATGTCGAGTGAAAAAATAAAATAAAATTATAAATGTTTTTACAGACTCACACGGGAGAGAAACCATACAAATGTCCGCTGTGTGAGAAACGCTTCACTCAGAACAACAGTATGAAGCTACACTACAGAACCATACACCTCAAGCAACCCTACCCCAAACGGTCAGTATAGGCAATGCTAGGCTTGGCCTTGAGACTTGAAAATTTGCAGAGATTTCTGTTATTATCGTAAGGAATTATTTTTCTAAATACAATCTAAAGTTCTAAAGTATGATGAAAGTTTGTATATAGAACGAATAAAATAAATAAATATGCGCTCACGCCCGTTAACCAGAGGAGAAGGCAGATTATGGATTCCCATTTGGCGCGATCCTGACACACACCTTTCTATATATCTATGTCCATACATCTACGTAAACATGGTCGTCGGTTACGGCTTCTCCTTATATCGCATATTAGTATGTCACTAATCGGATCCATATAGGTTCTCCTTAGACGTCCCCTGCCAATGCTGCCACTCACTTTTGCAACATACATTTGATTTTTTACTCTCCCTTTATTCATCCTTTTAACATGCCCGAACCACCGAAGCATACCTTTCTCAATTCTAGTCGCATGTATAGAGAAATAATAAAAATCCTTTGTTGATCTCAGATCTACATGATCGACCATATTAAATCAGGTTTAGTTCAGACTGGATAATCGTCGGTTAAAATAAATTGCACGGCGATTGATACCGAGGGGTTCAGCTTGGTATAGATAGTTCAAGTCATCTTGGCGCGCGAATTGTCATCATTTGACCTTTCAAGTAGTAATCTTATAGTATGACCGCAACATAAATTAAATATATCGCCGTGACCGTTCATTGAACGGCCTGCGTAGCTCCCCCCGTCTCGCCGGTCACATACTACGGTACAGCGTTTATGTTATATAATATAATAATTTTATTTACCATATATTTATATTAAGCTGTATTTATTCTACTTTCTTAAGGCCAAAGAATCATTAAAAGCGGTTCTGTAGTATTTATACCCATTCTTAACAAATCGTTCCATTTTATTTATTTATTCCTAATACGTATACCAATAACATGTTCGAAAAATATCAAATACAATTACGTACAATTAACAAGAACAAACAGATGAACATATCGATTAAAGGTTCACACACCATTTACAATATCTACGTTACATTTTTAAATATACATAAATAAAAGAAATAAAAAGTAATGTTAGAAACACATTAATAAAAAACTATTACATTAAACATTGTGAAAAGAGAGCATGAGAAAAATTTTACATGGGGCCTTCGGTCTAATTCATTCTACCGAGATCTCTTTCAATGGGGCACATAAATTGCCTCATGGAATCGTAGAAAAGGTCATATCATGATTTTTGGATAAAAGTTCGATGTAATTTTATCCAAAAATCATAATGTTGTCTATAAAAATTACTATTGAATCTATCAAAACGCAATGTGTAGCAACCTTGTTAATCATATAATATGATCATGGCAACATGTGGTAAATTCCGGTGATAGGTGATAACATTACTTATATAGAATTTTTTTTTAATAATTTACTTCTATTACTGTGTGTATTACTGAAACACACACATTTTTTTTTGTGACTGACTTGTCACTTAGCCTAGAGGAGGCTTTTACAGATTCACCGGGTTTGAGGAGGCAGAGCGCAGAGGGCTCTTGGCCTAATCCTCTTTGCAGTAACTAAGCTCGAGGGCTCCTTAAGTTATTACCGGATTGGTACACAAACATTGATTTTGTTGTTTTTATTTCAACATTAACAAAACTCTTACATTTCCTCTTTATCTAAACAAACTTAACATACACTAGCGCCGCGCCCCGAGATTGAATTATGTAAAGTACCAAAACTTGTAGTTTTGCTGATGTTAACATAGGTGGCGCTAGTAGTATTTTGAAACGCGATGTCGAGTTACAGTGTCGTCGGATAGGGACGTCACCCATCTACCGTACGTTTCGTGGTCACTTAACATCAGGTGAACTGTATAGTTTATCTATAAAACAATTTTTATAGTAGCTGCTCGCACTTCATCGGTCGAGCGGTTTATAATGCTTCTTAACTTATCTCACCCTTACTAGCGGTGTGGTCTCAAACTAGGCAATAGGGATGGGTCGTTGACGGTTTTGCCGTCACGTCAGTCGACCCTACCGAAACCGATCGATTTATTTTTTTCGGTTTTTATTTTCTACCGATTCGATGGTTGTCCCTAAAAAAGTTATTTATTTATTTTATTATATTATATTCTACTGATTTACAAGTTTACGATTGAAGTGGAATACTTATCCTTTTATCCCTTTATGAAACTAGAAATTCGGATGGGTCGTTCACGGTTTTGCTGATGCTGTCACTCGATCCTACCGATCGATTTTACGGTATTTCTTTTCTACCGATTCGGCGATTGTCCCAAAGAAACGTACTCCTATTACCGAATATAACGCTTTATCAATGTAATATGATATCTCAGTCATATCAACTTTAAAACTGTTTTATTTCCAAACGTATGTGAAACGAAACTAAGCTTGATCTGATTCAGTTGTTCTATTACCATTTTTTTGTTAGCAGTGTGAAATTATGATATATTGATATTCGCTTCATCACTTTCTAACGCACGGTTTCTATAGAGGCGATAAAGACGGAGAAATTTCTTTGCTTGTGATTTCCTTATTATTTTTTTTCAGAAATTGTATAATGTTATACAATATTTTTCTGGGTTGTCTATGCAGATTGTTGACCGTGAAATATTTTGAAAACAAAAATAACATCCAACAAAAGTCAATAACTAACATTTAGGGTCTGTTTCTCAATGTCTAAGTAAAGTCCTGAATAAGCTACTTGCAACTTTTCTGACGAATAAAGTCATCATTGGCGTTTCACAATCTCCGAATGAGCTTAACTGGTAAACAATGTGCCCGATAAAAAAAAATTAATGTATCAGTTAATTTAGAACAAAACAACAAATGACACAATTACAATGACTAAATAATTGTATTATTGTGAAACAATAAAATAATTTTTCAAAACAATACGATACGGCATTTGCTAAAAAAATATTTGTCTCGTATGTAACTCATTCTTTATTCAACATCTAATGTTTATCTAATTATTTACAGAATTAGATCTAAGAAGAAAGATGGAGCACAAAAATCATTACCAATGGAGAGTGAAGAAGAATTGTATTAGAGTGAAGAAAATATTTTAATTTTGATAGTTTTATCTTTAGTGATGGTATGAATGGTTGGATATTTGGAATGAACTTAATACTAAGGTAGACCATAGCTATATTTGAATTAGCGTTTTTATCCATCGTAAGCTTCCTAACAATTCCAGAGATATTTTATATTAATGCATTTGAAAGTGTGGTAATGTATATATGACTATAATGATGATCACAGTTAGTTGAGAGAAGAAAAATATAATGTAGAAAGGAAACAATTTTGACAGGCTTCCTTTACAATTTTTACATGAATAGAAAAAAATGTTTGAAAGCGCCATCTATACAAAAAGGTCGTCACTACGGTGATCTTGTCTAAGCTTTTGATGCAAGAAACAGCCGTTAGATGAAGGCATTACTTCTTTTGAGAAATGTCACTTCCATGACGTCTACTGTGCTGGGCGATCAAATATTTTGTTGTTCGTTAATGTTTCCATATATACCAGGATTAGGATTATAATATTAATAAAACTATCCATATAATATAAATACAAATGTAGTTTACACAATTTACATGTAAAATAAACATTTCTAAAATTTAATTGGGAATTATTTTTTAAACAAGGAGCCAAACGAGCTACGAGGTTTGTCTGCATTTGCAACTTCCACTACACGTGGACCACGTGGACACGTTACTAACCTTTTTGTAGAGAGAGAAGAAATAGGATTTACAATAGATACATAAACAGAGCGTAGAAACTTAAGTACCCCCTAGTGACTTATATTTACATGAATACTACATTAAAATTAAACCAATTTCACCGGATTTCATTGCGTTTATTTAATGTTTTTTCACCAAGTTTCGGGTACTATCCACCACTTATGGTCACGGGGAGCGACTGTGGTGTCCCCTACCGTATAAAATCCGTAAAATTAGCTGAATATCAATATTAAATGTATCTAGTTTTCTGTGAGTCTTTAAATTTAATTTATATTTATACATTCCTAAAGTTCACAATTAAATATAATAATAAATGATGTATTATACATATTATGGTGAAGCAATCGAATGTCGATTGTATTTCTTGGCGAAGAGAAGCTGAATAGCGTCGACAGTGAGGCCCTTGGTCTCTGGCAGGCAGAAGTAGCAGAAGACGGTGGAGATAAAGCAGACGGCGGCGAAGAAGTAGAAGAT
Organism: Papilio glaucus; assembly: GCA_000931545.1. NCBI lineage: Eukaryota > Metazoa > Arthropoda > Insecta > Lepidoptera > Papilionidae > Papilio > Papilio glaucus. The sequence continues at coordinate 213,007 of JWHW01030552.1, read as the reverse complement.
CGGACCCAAGCCGATTGCCGTCACTAGAGGATTGAAGAGGAAGAGGACCACGAAGCCGCAGATGAGAGACCATTCCACTGATATCATTGATGCGAAACTCCTGATCTGAAAATATAGGTTAGTTAGTATTTGGACTGCTGACTTCCCCCTGCGACCCACCATGACTTCGCATTGTAGCACTGCTAGCAGGACATACGCCAACATCTTTTTTTCTGCCGTAATGTACAATTATTTCATACTAGCTGTGCCCTGCGGTTTCGCCCGCCATTTACTTTAATTTAACCGACGATTTTTCAACCTAAGCTGAACCCTATTAGGATTGACCTGAATAGTTCGCATATGGCTGATTTTTTTCCCACTTCCTTGACACTTATCGTTATATTTTAGACAAATCACACAATATATTTATAAATTACAGCCTATATGTTCTTCTGATGTATAAGGTATATTATTTTAAAGTTTCATTAAAATCCATACAGTAGTTTTGTATGAAAGAGTAACAAATATCCATGCATACAAACTTTCGCATTTATAATACAAGTATGATTTCGGCCAATTTACGCTTATCACCTGACGACGGCCCGTGTTTTTTACCGGATTTGAGGTGGTATATAATTTTCATATGGATTTTGATTATTGAATTGTGTCTTTTGTAATTTTATCTGAAATAAATGATTTATTATTATTATTATTTAATTAATGTGTATATTCACCGGACATAGGTCCGGCGACTGATATGGAATTTCCTTTTATGGAAGGTCCGTCTTCGGATGAAAAAAACGGACGTCTACAAGTGTACAAACCTCAGGTAAGAATATTTCTGCGCCCATCACAAAGGGTACCGTCCCCGCGCCGCACGTGTACATCACGCCGTATAGGTAAATGAAGAGAGCCGTGAGCCAGTGCGGGCCCCAGCGCAGGTGGATCTGTGTCCCTAGCACCACGCAGCATAGTCCGGAGCCGAAGGTTGCGTAGATCATCAGGAACTGGAACAATTAACAAAAATTGTCTAAGATCCGACACAAGGAATTTCTACCCACATCTGTTATTTAACGAATTAGATACGCTACATAATATGTACATTGCAGAATCGTGGACGGCAAGGGCTCAACCTAATTTGTTTTTTACGATTTAACAATGTTGACCAAAGACTTAGCTCGGCAACCCACTTGTGATTTTCTTTAAATTATCTAACATTTTATAATCTAGGTCCTGATCAAATAACAGATGAGGGTGTAAATTTCTTATGTCGGATCTTGTATTAATAGTACTAATGGCAACCCTATTGTGTGTACACAATAGGGTTGACCGATTTTGAGGAGTGATTTGTCATTAGTATTCTTCGTATACAGTCAGTCGGGCTCATTGTTTTTGTAAATTAACTATTTCTTGTTTATTTATATTAAATTTGTGATATACAAAAGAAAGGAGCAATTTTCATTGTTGTTCTTTGTCGCTTAGTTTTTATCGTTTATCTCGATACAGTTTTTCTCTATTTTTTTTTCTCGATTTTTCAGTCCATACCCGCTGTTTTAAAATTTTTGTCCAGCCATCTCTCTGCCGATCTACTTCTCTCTTTGACATGACATGTTAAAACTTACATAACATAAAAAATGGTCCTGTGGCTACACTATTGAAGATATTCAGCTGATTTTTGAGGTCTCCTAAGGTCACATGTGAGATATATGAGTTGTGTTTATACGTATTGATAAAAGTAAAGCTCACCCTCCTCCCTGCGGTTTCAACAAGGTACGCGGCGATAAAGCCTGCTACCACCGTCACCATCGCGAACACGACGCTGCAGACGGTGGGCGACATGGTCGGTATGGCCTCGGCGAACAGCGGCTCTGCGTACACCTGCACCACCATCAGACCTTGGAAGATGGACGTCGTGTACAACACTATCAATACGAACAACGCTCGACGAGTCGAACGGGATTTTTCTGTAAGAGATATTTACATTTATACTATTGTTGCCTACGGCTTCGCACGCCTTCGTTTTTCATTTTCCAGAAATTTTAGTAAGATGATTTCTTATACAATAACTTGACGGGCCGGTTGGCGTGGTTAATAATATATTGCGTGCTTTTCACGCCGCAGGTCGTGGGTTCGATTCTCACCCAGGACAGTGTGTTGTGTGCTTGAACCTGTCTGTTTGTCCTGAGTCTGGAAAAACTTGTTATTGTCATAACATAAAACATTACCATGCCAACCGATATAGGAATTGAAGGTTTTATATATCTCGTGAACAGTTTTATTTTCGGGATGTAAAGTACCCCATGTCATTTTCTGTACCCCTGACAATGTGTGAGCAAAATTTCATGATCTGTTGAGTCGTTAAGGAGTTAAAGTGTAACAAACATACATTCGCTTTTATAATATTAGTTAGGATAGTAAAGCGGAAGGGTTTGTTCGTTTGCACGCGCCTATCTCAAGACCTACCAATTTGGATTGATAGGTTCAGGAGAGTCAATTAGAATCAGGTGGACTGTTCGCTTAGTTTTAGTTTCATAAAAAAACATTAAGAACTGGCTGAACCGGCAAACTATTAGGCATTACAATTATTTGATTATATATAATGCTACCTTATTTTAGCTGCATTATTTGTTATATCGATTATCGTTTCGTTTTATAAGTCAGGAAATAAATATATACATTGTAATTTCTGTCATTGTATCATCACGCATCGCATTTTGCTTGACGATGGTGACAAATCTAACAAATCAACGATCAAAAAAATCTGTGCAGCTTCTATGAACTAATTATAAATGGTGTAACTAACACGCTTTTGTTTTTGAAGAGAAAACTTCTTTAGCCGCGATAGATGATAGGGGAAAATCTTATAGGTTCGCGAATTTGGAAAAGTTTCGATGAACTTTTTTTCGTTTATTTTTTTTTGTATTTAATTTTGAATTTTATTGTTAAGGTACAAGGATTTATTTTGTTGATTATTTATTTTTGAAGTATTGTCGCGCCTTCCCATCGGTTTTTGAGTTTTCACTTCTTTCGGCAGTTAGTATTTCCTGTGTTTTTTTATGTATTTTAGGTGAAAATTGCCTTCAAACTGTTACAGTATTTTCTTAAGAATACTTAAGAACACTTAATACTTGCTTAAGAAACTCCATACAGGATCCTTTGGTCTTTCCTTGAAATCTACATTTAATTTCTCTTCTTCTGGTGTCGCATCTTCATCTACAAAAATAAATAGACCTATTAATTCAAAATTAAATTTATCCCTTCTTGGAATGTCAATCTAACGTTATTATGAGATCGGTGGCAAGTTAGATCGGTAACGAATATTGTAAAAACTTCATTTTCTCCTCGTAGATATTTGTGATCAGATATATTTAGGAAAAGAGGCTAATACCTTAATAGAATTTGATTTAATATAATCTGACTGATCTGGAAAAGTCTAATTTTTTAATTAAAAACCTTTATCTATATATATAAAAATGAATCCCTATTTCCCTTGGTCACGACATCACGCGTAAACTGGACCTATTTCGCAAATTCTTTTTTTTTATGTTGGTTATTGTTAAGATGTTTTTATGAAAAAATAAATAAAAAGAGAAAAGGAAATGAGAAAAATTAAGAAAACTTAACGATCATATTAACTTTTCTAATGCGGGTAACCTTAGCGCTTTTGGCATAACATGACAGTTGTTTGACAGTTGGCGCGATAACTCTAAGTAGGGGATTGTTTGCGTTTATATGGAGGAACTACCCGTGAGAAGCCAAGTCGCTAGTCGTATGTGATAGAAATTGATTACTAATGACGACTTTAGCGCACAGTTAAGTTAAATTACTTAAGTGCTCCTTTTCAACAAACATCTAGATCAAGATCACTATGATGTCCCTTGAACGATAGTATTTGTGACATGTACCATCTAATACTGGGTTCAACGTCATCCGAAGTGTTTGCAGTTCTTCCTGTACCAATTTAGACTTGACCGATGTACCTCTGTAGAAAGCAATCGCTCGTGCGGCATCCTGGAATAGAGGATATAGTTGTGATATCAAAATATTTAAGTACGCTCTTCTAACTTGTGGATAAAAAGTATATAGCATTTAACAGGACGTTACAGTTTTAATTTCAATAGCCTACGCCAGTTGGCGAGATCCAATTTATCTCGAGACACAAATTGACACAAATGAATTCCGTAGTTTTTGCGTGAAGCGCGATGAGTACCTACGTTTTACTGCTGTCGATTTATGTCATACATGTGTACATTGTACGGCGACAGGTTGACGCTCTGATGTTCTCACATAAGCCTATGTTAAACATAGATAATCAGTGTTATCTCTGTCTTCTTTATTTTGCGGTTAACGGACGTACCCGCGCTATCATAATTATTTTGTTGAAAGTGAATGCTTTGACTGGAATTGATAAGAACGGTTTGGACATATGTTTATACATAGGATGAAGTAAAAAAAGCAATCTAGACTGCAAAAGGAGTTCTAGGCGAAAAAGCTACTTAAGAATGGTAGGTAGAAATAGTTGCGCAAGGTAAGCCTTATAGAAACCCAATAATATAAGCAGAGAAATTATAACATGCTATATATTTTGAAACGGTTTTAACGAGTTGGATACAATTTTGAGTTTAGATTCGGTTTTTTTTTTAATTTAGTCTCCAGAGAAAAAAAGTTTTAGAGCGCCATCTCTTTAGCCATGGGAAAATTTATCGTCTATTTGACAAAAATGCAAAATTTTCATCATCGATCCATCATCAGCTTATCCACTGTTGGACGTAGGCCTTTCCCGTATATGGAGGGTTACGCCCATTCTCATCACGATGGGCAGGCGGGTTGGTGAGCGCAGTTGTTCGCAAGGCTGTTGTCCCTTGATACTTGCCATTTCACCTAGACAGCCAGTTAGTTGACGGTTATCCCGCGATCCCTAAGATGGTCTCTTTCCCTTAGTCGCCCCTTACGACTCCCTTGGGATGATATGGGGTAGTACACACTAAGATTTTTATAACCTAAAATTTCTGTGACAACGCTAGATGTCGTTATTTTAATTCTAAATACCTTCCGAAAAAAGACGATCTTATGATGACAGATGGCAGTGCAGAGCGAAGCTCGGTTCACAGATTCATGTAATAATGGCAAATGTATTAATGTTGTGAAGCTCAGAGAAGTGTGTCGAAATTGTATACTATGTCTGTGTGTGTATACCGATATAGTGTGGTCCCCGAAGTTGACTGGGCTCCGACCCATCTAATAAAAATGTTCTATTCTCACATCTTGGCGGTCTTAGAAAAACGGATCGATGTAGCCATAAAAGAAAATCTCCTAACGGCAATACTGCCGTCCAGCTATGAATGAGTAACCGTACGGCCATTTCTCTAATCAATAATGTATAGGATTTATTTACCTTTTCACGGCCTTTACTCAATAAGTAAGTTGGCGAGTCCTTTAATAGCAGAAGCAGAATAACTCCAAGTATTGTTATAGCGAGACAGGCGTAGTTCATTCCGTCGTAGCTCATGTAGCCGCCCATGAGGTAGGAGACGAGCATTCCCAGTCCATAGAAAACCATGGCGCCAGAACACATGCTGCCGCGGATCGAATCCTGGCAGATCTCATTCACGTAGATCGGCACGGCCAGCGTCGCGCAGCAACAGAATCCGGAGAGCATCACGGATGTGAGCACCGCTTCCACTGTGTACATGAATGATACGATCAGCCAACTAATCTGTGGAATTTACAATTACTGATATTATTTCTTTTAAGATAATCACGTAGAAATAAGTTCAACCTGACGGGATTTTCAGCCGATGAGTGAGAGGCTTCTTTCCATTACTCCATGCCCGTTTTCCAAATAGACTGGCATCGGAAACTTTTGTAATAGTTGCGGATATTGATGGGTAGTGGTGATCATGTCACCGACATATTGTCAGTTTATAATCGAACTAGGCAAATTATGAACTGAACGAATAATTAACAATTTGACTAATTTTTCTTTGATAAACATCTTTTTAATGCCTATATTTCATGTCCAACCTAACAAACCCGACCTATAATTATCTTCCATTATAACTTAAACTTTTGATTGCAAAATATCAGATCACAATTTAATTTCGACAGTTAATACACTGTCAATCGGTCTGTGCAGTCACATAATTTATTATTATTTTATTATTATATTTTAATTAATAATATATTCATTGTTTTCTCATTTGCTTCCTTCTACTAAAGTAAACAATATTGAATTCAAATAGTAACTGACATTTTCTATTACAAACGCTACTTACTACTTGAAGCACCGAAAATATGACGCAGCAATATTTCCTGCCGATAGTATCGAGGATGTAGCTGGAGAAGGGTGTGCTGATCAGCGCGCTGATAGATGAGAGGCTTCCTAAGAACGCGATCTCAGTCTCCGTCATGGGTCGGTTGAGGGTAGTGTTCGCAGAAGAGAAGAGAACGAGCGTAGAGGATGGCCACGTGTACATAATGCCCATTGATAGGCAGAGGTAGCTCACTGGAACAAAAAGAGAGAGGTGTCTTAAGGACCGGTTGGAAGAAAGTTCCTTTCGCTATATCTTTTTTGTGTTTGTATTAAGTGTCTGACGAATTAAATAAAATATATATTCTATGCATATTTTAAAAATTGAGGGCAAGCTGAATCGAATCGATTGTTTTAGTTTCCTCGGTGATCGGGAATTGCCTCAAAAATAACTGCAAAAACATCGGTCGGTTTTTCGTGGCGTTTTTCCTTGGTAAATTTTTTTCGGTCTAGCCCCACAGCCCGCATAGAAAATAATATTTATATAAAATAATATTAATATAGTAATATAGAGAACTTTGTTCCGGAAAATAACATTAAGACTAGGTTATTGTATGTTTATGTTAAAAAATAAACAACACCAACATTTTTAAGAAGCCCCGACGCCACCAAACATCTCAATGGATCTACAATTTGCCACTATATTGTGTTTTGATTTATGCCTAAAATTGTTGTTTCCGTAATAATCAATATTATTTACCAACGCCTGTTGCAGCGACTTGGTGGAAGATCGCCATGTTTCTGCTTTCGACTTTCGGCTTCCCCAAAGCGGCACAAACCATCCGACCGTCGTTCACAGAATCTATCAGGTTATAGTCAGAGACATAAAATTTCTTGCGTGTTTAATTTTACTGATATAAATAGTGTTGGACAAACAGAGTAATTCGGTGATTATTATCGTAATCATTTTCAAACAACAAAAAAAAAGTTATATAAAATTACAGTCAAAGACATTTGTTTATTTTCTTAGTAATATAAGTCTAGACTATCAACTCTTTCTATCTTTGTCTTAAAACAAGTTCTTTATAAACCAGTGAGCGGCTCACTTAATAATAGGGACTCCCAAGGGCGAATTTGCAGACTTGGCCGCCCTAGGCCTGTAGTAACATCCGACTCTTTGTAACGCAAATTGATTAAGACGACATTTATAAGAACTGCAATTATGGTCTATTAAGAATTAAAGAGAACGAGAGAAAAACCGTGATCCAAACCTCACACTTGGGGCTCGTTTTTATTAGGGTTCCGTACCCAAAGGGTAAGACGGGAACCTTCTTACTAAGGCTTCGCTGTCCGTCTGTCACCAGGTTGTATCTCATGAACCGCAATAGTTAGACAGTTGAAATTTTCACAGTCACAATACATCACGTATTTATGTTGCCGCTATAACAACAAATAGTAAAAAACAATAAAATAAATATTTAAGGGGGCTCCGATACAACAAAAGTGATTTGTTTCCTCGATATTATTAACAGGTAGACGCTTGAAGTATTCACAGATTTTTGAGTATCCACTTATATTTTATTATTATTTTATTGTTATTATTTATTTTTAAAGTTGGTCTCCCATACGATGACTTTTTTGCTGTTTTTATAGAAAATTGTACGCAACCTTTCGTACGACCGACTCTCACTTGGCCAGTTTTTCTGTATTAGGTCCATAAACAGAGATACTTTCAAGAAAAGCGTCCAAATTCCGCCATCAGTGTGAGTTTTGTCAAAGCAACTATGTTTGTATGTATATGTATGTATAAACTTACATCTTTGCTATGCTTTGTAAACTTACAAACTAACACTGATGGCCGAATCTTGGCTTTAAACAGCAAAGGCGTATATAATTCAAAGCTACAACGATATAAAATTCATTGTTGGTGACAAATCTGTGTGTGAAGGCGGAATTTGGACGTCCTTCCCTGAGACTGTCCACGGTGGTATTCTAAATACAAGCGTTAGACAGTCCATTGGCATGAAACAGCTTAGCTCTTCGTAGTAGTAGTATGCAGAAAACTTTTTCTTCAACTTTTAGAATCGTGATATCTAAGGAACGGCGATTATCGTAATAAAAAAAACTATTGGCTATTAATTAGGGGTCAGTCGTTTTATATTTGACAACATTTCTTAAGGTTAAATGTAGTTCGAAAATGTAAATGCAATGCAATGCAAATCCGCGGTGGACACAGCAGACGTGTAGCAGACACACATATCGGGCGAAATACTTTGAGCCTCTACTCAGCTAATGCGGAAAGTGGCTTCGCGGTTGACTGTTCAGGAGCTTTAATAATTTACATGCTATAACACTGCTAAGAGCCCATGTTAGGTCCAACTTGTTTATACCAGTGTGTGTAGGTTATCCTGAAATCTGTCCCATATCAAAGGTGGTCATTTTTTTTCGAAGATTCCGTCTTCCTCTACGAAAAATGGTGGTACATTTTTACATATTAAAAACGTTGCGACGACAATTAATACTCCAAATTATTTAATTTAATGCAATCATCTGTATAGGACTTTTTTCATTTATCTTTCAACTGTTCGTATTTATTTATCTTTTTGAAGTCTTCCTTGGTCTTCTCCATTTCACTGGAGAGACTGCTGACCTGGAGGTCCTGGAGGTCGTGTTCAGAGTCAGGGTCGCTGACGAGACCGGAATCATCACCGGAACGGTCATCAAGTTCGACAGCATCCTCAGGTCAGGTAGTAAAATATATCAAAACTGAGCTTTGTTCTTTCACGAAGTTGGGGTGCAGTTTTACACAGCTTTGCTACCTGATATCTTTCAAAGCTAACTTCACACCTGGGGATCGTTTTTATGTGTATTAGGGACATACACAGAGGAACTCTCATGTTTACTATGACGAAGGTCAGAACGCTGTCGGCTTTTAGTATAATAGCATGAAACGAGAAAAAAAATATCTTTTTTTCATATGACGTCATGTCACACAAAACAAATGGGAACTTAGTCCATGAAGATATCTTAAATAATTAGTTTTCCTGCAAGTGGAATTTCCGCAAATATCTTTATGGTGCTACTCTCCGTAGTTTTGTGTGGCCACAGATTAATTCCGCATCTCCTTATCGAATTTATCTCCGTATACTATTTAACAATAGACACTCTAACGAGTGAGATACAATTTTAATTTAATTGTTTACCGCGCCATTTTATATTGATAGAACATAACTGTTACAAAATTTATGAGTTAAAAAAATACTGTGCTTCCCCTGAAGGCGGATATTCGTATAGGTGAGCGTCCTATAAGATGGACCGACGATTTGTTCATGAACAATCTTTTAGATGCAAATGTATGAAAACTAAAAAACTCACCTTGTAATCAATGAACAACATAGTTCTGTTTGATAAACAAACTCAAACACGGATTGCCGCTGTTTTATTTAAATTTTTGGAATTTAACCTTATATAGGCCCAATAAAAAATCCATTGTATCAGGGTCGACACAAGGTTAAAAAGAAATGACGTGGATTCAAGAGAAGAGTGAAAAGTACTTCATCACTTAACATCAGGTCAGGGATTGTGGATTCATTAAAAAAAATATGTAAACCAAAGCATGGGTTAGTTGTCTGTACTATTGTTATCGTATTACATTACAATCGACGCTGAATTTGTAGATAACAGAAGATGCAGACGAATAAGGAAGAGCGATGCCACACGGGCGTTGCGTCAGCGATGCGTTGGCGGAGCGGTATAGCTATGTAGTTTTACAATACAAATCAGAACGACCGCCACACGGTGCGTTAAAACGTCGTGCGCTGACGAATCTAACTTGACAGTTGAAGTAGAACGCTATTTGACGTATCAAATTAAAGGGTTTCGTGTTATCTATGATACGTGTACAACCTAACATGTCGTCACAAGCGCCACTCTAACCATGTATTGACAGTTCACGTTGTATGGAAAACCATAAAACTGAAGCATTAAAAGGGACCTAAGAGGGCTTTAGGCACTATAAATTATGGAGTATACAAAATCGCTTTCGCTAGATAGTTTGATTTGGTCAAAGATACTTAGGGTACGCAGAACTGTGCGTTGCGTTGCGACACCGTTGTGTACACAAGCGTGTTGCGACGCAACGTAAACGCAATGCCCGCAGGTGTCCATGTCAATGTCCCTCTAAGATTTATCAACGTTAAATCGTTCGTCGTTATCTGCTCGTTTATTTTATTGAAGCTGCAAACATAATAGTCACTTGTCATCTATTATAACTTCACCGCGCTAAGGAAGAAAACCGTTATAATTTAATCTAAATATCATTATATTGTTACAAGTATCGACTTCCCTCAATAATGTTTTTTTTTCATGGTAGGGGCAACATGTCACAAAAAACAGGTTTTTATTTGAAAATAATAAGTGCTGGCTTCCGTATCATTAAAATAATATTCTCACATAATAAAAATATAAGATAACTATTAGGTAAAAAGATAAAAAAGCGAATTAACAAAATGTTTTTTTTATGTTAATCTTTTTTTTTTTTTCAGGAAAACATCTTTTATTACAGATAAAGTTAAAAAGCAACCTTATCTAAAAATAAAATTTGTTGCAAATACTTAGCCAAGTGCGTAACTGCATTCACGCAAGCAACCCAAAGGATAGGCAGAGATTACAGATTTCTATTTGGCACGGTCGTGGCACACCTCTCTCATTTTTATATCTACGTATACATACTTATCGAAAATCTGTATTCGAATTTGGGTCACATATAGTTGAGCTTATAATTGTTTTTTGATAGAAGATCTGCGTACTGACATACTTAAATACTCGTACATATGCATAATGTCATACCCCTTGTTATACTATCAGCAAGAAACGTGTTTAGGAGAGGCTTTCGAGTCTTAAAAAATTGTAAAAACGAATAGCCCGTTAAAACCCAAATTATCCTTAGTAAAGTGCAATCGTAATAAGGCTTATAACCACTACTTGCGAAGCGAAAGACAAACTATATCTAACCGTGAGTTCGCATTATAATCGTACTTCCGCCACCGCATTCACCTCCAATAAATTAAAACATGGTATTACAAGTTCTTACACATATTACACTGATCAATATGTTTCGCCATAATATCAGTAGCATCCAAAATGTTTATCAAAATTAATCAAAGATGTCCTTAGTGCTATAGTGATAATTATTTCTATTAATTAACCATTCATAGCTTTATTTTAAACCATCTAGTATGGTGGATGACACCGCGGAGGAAATTATTACAATAAAATATCTTGACACACCTCTCTCGCTTCTTCTACATTCATACATCTACGCATACATGCTCGNNNGCCTGTCTTCTGTGTGGTTGTGGTATTTCACCGGGCGAGCGGGCCATTCGTGCTCCAGCAAATGCCAGATGCGGGCTCTACCACTATTAAATTAAAATTTAAATTTAAATTTAAATTTAAATTTAAATTTAAATTTAAATTTAAATTTAAATTTAAATTTAAATTAAAATTAATATTAATATTAACTATATATGTGTTAATATTATTTAAATAGCTTACTTCTAGTTCTGTGCACATTACTTAAGCTTAGCTTATAATACTCAGCTTGTAATCGTCGAGTTATAAAGTGTCGTTTGCCTAAGAAATTTTATATAATTCCTGGAAATCAGATGTCTGATAAAAACTACGTCAGTTGTGTAATAGACAGCAGCACAGAAATAACTGTGGAAGGAATTTATAAATGATTTTATAAAGTTGTATGTGAACAAAGAAAAGAAGAATCATGTCTGTAATAAATCAAGCAATATCTACAGCTATTGGTAAAATTAGTCTCTCATTTGTCCATATTTGTCTTTTTGTCATCTATATCATGTGAAATGTATGTGTTACCGATCGATTGTGAACATCGTCAGTTCCAAATTGGACTAGGCATGTTGTAAACTGTCAGCAAATTGTGAACTTAGTTAATCGTTAACGATTTGTACGATCCAACCTAACCTATAATTATTTTTCCAATCTAACTTAATTTTTACGTACTAAATAATAATAAGCATTATATTAGTTCACATTGTGACTCAGACAGTTTATGAACTGTTCAAGTAATATAACTGTCTGTCTAGAAATGACGTGTCAAATTTTGAATGATTCGTTCATTTTCCAATTTTACAATATGCCTGTACCGGTAATAAGATGACGAAGTTTACAATCAATCGATGATATATGCAATATCGAAACAACATTATCAAAGAGGAAAAGATTGATGTCTCTCATATAATTTTACTACATTTACATCCACATTCTTCTGTCAAAACTGCTACATGCTTTTTCTCATATTACATCGTTTTCGCGTTTAAAAATCGAAAGAAAGATGTTATTTCTGTCAGTAACCCCTATAGTATAGCTGGAAATCTTCTCTTCAAGAATGTACCATGTCTTTTCGTTTATTGCTATAAAATAAAATTACCCTGAATCGAGACCTACAGACAGATTAAACTCTTGTTTTTGTGTTAGTCATTTTAATTTATGAGTGCCTTATTTTTGACTAGTGAGCTACCTCTGTGCAATGTTGGGTATAATGTACACCTGGCCATCTTCTACTCTGCTTCTCTTCTCTTCTGCGAACACAACTCTCGACCGTCCCATGACCGAGACTGAGGTAGCGCTCTTGGGCAGCTTAACTTCTATCAGTGCGCTGATAAGCACCCCCTTCTCCGGCTATCTTCTGGACGCTCTGGGCAGAAAGTACTCTTGCCTGCTGTTCGCGTTATCTCAAGTGGTAAGATTATTTTTGATTTTATTTTGTTTATAAAGGCTACTAGACAAATAGTAGGAGTTCGAAGCATCTTAAGAATTTTAATTTGTGTAGCAATTATATTAATTCTCAATTTTACGTGACATTTTACGACAGTTACAGATATTTTGCTTGATTTATGACGTTAAAGTTTAAGTCATAAGCGTCAGGTTCGATAGGTTGATAATTTTAGTTAAATATAAAATCTCGAAAATATGCTTAAAAATTAGGTTTGCTGTGTTTAAAATGATACGTTAAATAGTCATTAATTCGTTCAGTTCTTTGCTGACAGTTTATAATAAGCCTAGCACAATTAAAAAGTGACGGAGTTCACAATCAGTCGGTGACATAGTTATACAAAACGAGCGATCATAGAATTTAAATAATTAAATTTGGCATCAAATCTATTTAAGCAATATACATCAATTAGGTTCTTTACAACTCTCCGTCATTTTATCACTAGAATTTAAATATGAAGATATTAAATTTATGATTTCGTCATAATCTTGACTTCCTCATTGTTGGGAGTGTTCATACGAAGATCGCATGTTTATTGCATTATAGTATAAGGCTTATATTTATTAATATTCCTGTTATAAAATTTGCCTTAGAACAATACATTGATCTGTATTTGTATCTGTTGCAGAAGATTTATTTACTATTCAATGATATTTTTTTAAAGTGTTCCAAAGACAGTGACACGAGTGAGATCAACAAATGGGCCGGCTCGACCGGTGAAATACCACGACTTCACAGAAGACAGACGTGAAGTAGAATAATCTGCGTTTCGTCTGATGAGGGACGTGACGGAGGCCTAATAGTTTCCTACAAAGGATACAATGGGAAGGGGAAGAGGATGGCATAGGAGGGGATGAATAGGCGAAGGAAATATCCTTTTTCTTGTCCATACCCTTCTCCGTCCATTAAGGGTAGGCAACACATCTGCAACTCATTTGCTTGTTGCGGATGTCTATGGGTAGCGGTCACTTAACATCGGGTGAACAGCTTTGCCACCTTCTTCCATTAAAAAACTTTACAATATTTCAATTGTAAGTTCTTTTCCACAGCTCGCTTGGACGATGGTATCCCTCTGCTACAACGTGGTGGCGATCCTCTCAGCAATATTCATATCTGGCTTTAGTGGATGTATGATGCTGGTCGTACCAATATACGTGGGCGAAATCTGTCAGGAATCTATCCGAGGGACTATGACGTCAGGCGTCATGGTGTTCTACGGGCTTGGGATGCTCGCTTCGTATCTTATGGGAGGATGTTTAAGTTACGACGCAATGATCTACGTGTGTTTATCTATGAGTATACTAGGAGCTATGCTCGTTTTACTCTTGAAGGAGTCGCCTATACATCTAATGAGGAAAGGTTTAGAGAAGGTTAGTAACTAAGTTCCTAATTAACTCAAAAAATAAATATAATTGATGTAATGAACATATGACAATATATATGTTGTAATACGAAGTGAATAATTATCTATAACGATTCGGCTCTAACGATTTGGATCGTCATGACTCAAATAAGACCACACTTTTATCTGTGCTCTAGTTTGATTAGCCGTTTTCTTTTACCGTAAAGCCCTAAAACCTAGTGGATTGATCACACTTAGCTTTACGGTAAAAAAAAACAGCTAATGAAATTAGAGCACAGGTAAAAGTGTGGTCTTATTTAAGTTTAGTGCGGTCCAAAATGCCTGAGTTTAGTTGAGTTGAGTTTTTTTTTTTTATAAATTCGAAAGCATAGTAACTTAAAACAAATATTTTGTCACTTTCAATATTCATTAAAGAACCAAGAATCTTGCCAAACATAGATTGGTTGCAATTTTTAGCCTTATGCAAAAGTTGAATTTTTAAGTGCCCTGCACACTGGGCACGGTATTAAAATGTTGCGTTCACACGCTCTCGTCCTCATTGCGGAGCAACAGTTCCTATGTTTATTATCCTATATAGAGGTATAGGTGTATAGGAATAAGGTTTTCTTTAATAATAGAATTAGGTAAACGAGCAGTCGGTCCACCCTAATGCAAAAATGCAACACTTCAATTCCATTTCATGTCTCGAGATAGGCCGGTAGTACACCAGCGCATTCGACAGCGAAACAACGAGAAACTGTAAGTTGTACAGCGTTTCACATATAATGTATCTCACTCTACTACATAGCTTGATGATGATTGCGTCCTTGTCAGTAGAGGTTCGCAGGGAAATGTTTGTACTGTGTGCCAACTGTCAAACATTTCGCAGTTACCTTCGAAATATTACTGACAAGAACGCAATTTTCCATCTCGCTAATAGTAAAGTGAGAGTGTACACGAACCGCTGTCGTACAAATTAGTTTTTTCGTTGTCGCTGCCGCTTACGAGTGCGTAAGTGTACTACAGGCCTAACACATCTATATATATATATATATACCAATGCGACTGCTTCCTATCTTCTGTAATAATCCATTTATTATCCAACTACACATAGGATGCTGCCAAAGTCGTCGCTCACTACAGAGGTGCAAAAGTTACGTCCGTAACGGTCGTAGATGAGATTCAAATGATACGCAGGGCCTTGAATCCGGAGCTTGATGGTGTGTATGCTAATATTTAGATATTTTTATTCCCTTTGTAATAATACTAAGTACCTATTTTTGTTGTCCCCTGACCACTATATAAAGTACCCAAGCAATGGCCTGATTTTTTCCTTCTCATGGTCAATCAAATCCTTTTAATTACAATGATACCTTTTTTATATGTGATTTTGAACGTTTTTTTTTACAGATTTGACACCTGAAGTGGAAAAATTGCAACCAGACTTGAAAGAAAAACCCAAGATGTCCGCTTGGAAATTCTTTAGTACGTTTAAATACTTCTTAGTATAATAGATCTATTGACGAAAGTTAAGTCGTGTTAATTATTCTATATATATGGTAAATGTTCAATATCCTTATATGTAGGGAACATCTTGCAGGGGCTTGCGAATCATTGAACTTTAAATATGCCTGGATGTGAGCATGGATTTTTCATTTGGCCAACAAATCTCTTACAATATGTAGAAGAGCCATTCATTGAGATTTCGGTTGCTGAAATGCCAACAAAGGTCATAAAAAGACGACGTCAGCTACACTTAGCCTACGATGCCACCACAAAGATCGGCCCCTTGCCCTCATCCAGTGGACTCCCGCGCTTCGCACTTTGGACCAATAGTCTGAACTATTGGTCCATCTTCAACGTACGCTACGTCGATCTGCACTTGGCCGCCATTCCAGAACTTTTTGGCGAAGGTACCTAACATCTGTAAAATACTGTTCTTTCGTAGAGAAATCTCGTTCGTCGCGTCGTGCGCTGATTGTAGCTTTGGTGCTATACACGTCGGCGATCTTCCAAGGTCTGGTGGTGGTGCAGGTGTACGCAGAGCCGCTCTTCACTGAAGCTGTGCCCACTATGTCATCAACAATCTGCAGCGTCATATCAGCCATGGTGACCGTCGTTTCTGGTTTCATTGCCGCCGTCTTAATGGAACGGGCCGGGAGAAGAGTGAGTATTCTTTATTAAGATTAAGATAGGTTGTTATTCATTTTTCATTTTTATAATGGGAGAAGGTAGACACATATAGGCATCGGCACCGAGCAAATGAGTTTCCTACATTTAAAGGACACAGGGGGAGATAGACAGGAAAAAAGATAATATTTCCTTTTTCTATTCATCCTCCCCCCATCCAATTCTCTTCCCCTTCTCATCCATAAGAAAAGATGGGTCATAGATGAGGTTTGAAATTGGGATCTTTTCCGCTGCTGCTGCTGGCTCTATTATAGTTCAAGTCACAGCTTCAGGACATCCAGGCCCTAGGCAATGTCATTGATCATGTCCATGATGACCTAAGTGATAATCTTTGTGTTATTAAAGATTTCTTTTCTTTTTTTTTCAGAATTTGATTATCTACGCGTCTCTGGGAGCTTGTGTGAGCTGCGTGGTGCTGGGTACGCAGATCCACTTGCACTGGGGCCCGCACTGGATCACTGCCGTCTTCATGTACCTCTTTGTGATCATGTACACTTGTGGTGCGGGCACCGTGCCTTTTGTACTAGTCGCAGAAATATTTTTACCTGAGGTATATCATTTTATTTGTTTCTTTAGTAATATATTTATAAGATCATCTTGAATTTCTAAATAATTATAGTCTGGCCTAGATTGTTTTAGTCAAACTATTCGTTATGTACTGTTTAAGAATCTTAATTAATATAAGAAACTTTTCATCCACTGAACACATTGGTGATGAAGGTTATTTCTAACTGGTATTTTACACTACAAAGAAATAAATCTAAGAGTACTCACAGTATACGGAACTTCGGACTTCTTTTGAAATCAAAATGATGCACTTTTTAGCAGAGAAACAAACTATTAGACAAAAACTTATTTTTGTACCTTAGGGACGTTGGGTACGTTCCCTACTACGTGTACATACGATGTGATTAATATGCTTTCAAATCATTTTAAAACAGAAAATAAAAAAAAGTTTGCTTATATTTGTATGAAATTAAAGTGTGAGTGAGTGATTTTTAAAAAGGCTAAACCCTATGGCCATAATTGAATATAGCTCGAAAAAGCATGAGATTTCTCTAGAGAACATTGACTACGTGACGAAAAGTTACCCCCCTCCACCTGTGACCAAGAGTAGCTTCCCCCTTGAATAAGCACGTAGCCACGTAGTGTGGGTACATAGGTACTATAACGTGACTAATTTATGGTTGTATTGTTTTCAGATTAGAAGCATAGCGTCAATGATCGCAGTAGAGTGGTGTCTCGTCTGCAACTTTGTAATCCTCTTCATGTTCAATCCTCTCGTGACGGCTATCGGCTTAGGCCCCATTTTCTACTTCTTCGCATCCGTCTGCTTCCTCTCTGCTGTCTTCTCCTTTTTCTTTGTTCCGGAAACTAAAGGATTAACTGTCGACGTTATTCAGAATCTCTTCGCTAGCCCGAAAAAGTATTAATAATATTGTGATTTACATGTACGTATATAAGAAAGTGATTTTATTGTTAGACAAACGTTTGTATTTTTAATTGGATATATAAGTATTGCGTAAATATATTATGTCGGATATATTTCTATATATATTAGTCATATATGTATGTTTGAGGTAAATTTTGAATAGATAAAATTTGCTCTTAATTAGGTGTAGTCTAAGGAGTGCTAGAGAGAGTATAGTCGTCTTTTCGTCGTCACACGTAGATTATTTCAAAAAGAAGAAGAATGAGACGATTGTAGTTAACTTTACAAACATAAAATGACTATAGAAAAATGATTGGGAAACAAGCGTCGTTTCCAAATCATGATAATCTAGTACAAATACCAACTAACTTGTAAAATAAAATAAATAAACACGCCCGTAACCCAGAGGGGTAGGTAGGATCGCGCCTCACTTGCGTCTTCTACATTCATACATCTACGCATACAAGCTCGTCGATTATGGGTGCGCCTTATATCGCCCTTTTTTAGTAAGTCACTAATTTGTATTTTAACTAACTTGTACTGTTTTTAAACTGAGGTACGGATACATTTAGTATGATATGTAAGGCGAAAGTATTTCTTCTATTATACAGCTTAAATTAGTATTTAGAGTGGTAGAGCAGGAACATCTATCTGAGCCGGCTCGACCGTTGAAATACCACAATCTCACAGAACAAAGGCGTCATAAGTATTCTGCGTTTCGTCTGATGAGTGAGGTGCCAGAGGATTTATTTTACTCCTCTTCCCCTTCCCATTTCTATTAAGAATGGGGAAGAGGAAGGAGGATTTGACCGGGTAGGGTATAAATAGGAAAAGGAAATACTTCCTGTTTGTTGAAGGTAGGCAATGCATCTGCAACGGCGGCGGCGGTCGCTTGAAGTCGTGTTACGAAAATATGGTTACAGATTCCTAAGTAATCTCGTTTTTTAGAATTAAATTATCTATAAAACTCAAAATTTGTGAATTTATTCATTCAATTTTCTTTCTTTCAGTTACCATATTAGACAAGGTAACAAACACAAAATTAGATAACTTTTTATACTATTGTGCATGAAAACCTGCAACATATTATATGTGGTAACACTTAACTAATATCCAGTGATTAAGTATTAAGAAATTTAAAAGAATTTTTATTTCCTTCGCAATGATGGGAATTGACTTCTTGGTATTTTCCTTTCGACTTGTTTATAATTACTTATGCTGATCAGATTGGTGACACACTAAAGAAAGGATATGTGCATGGATATAGAGGAAAAGCAGGTCAGGGTATTACAATATTGTCATAAATAAAAAATAATAAAGTTAAAAACTTTTTTATTTTAAGCATTTGGTATAACATACCAATGTTTATAATAATAAATATACTTTAAAAAATCTATTTGATGAAACAAAAACCATGTCCATGTGGCAAAATTCTCAATTAAAAAAAAAAGAATATGTATAAGGCTTTTAACATATTTAAAAAATTGTCAAAGCTTAATCTAGTTAAAATTATCCAAAAATAAAAGTGATGTAAAAATGTTTACAATTTTTTTGCAACTTACTAAATATACAATGTAAATTATACTCTACTAAAACTTATGTGAGTAAATATTTCTAATATGATAATATTATTATATAAGAAAAATATATGTAAATACTATTATTTACTTTATTTCAATTAGAATATTCATTTTTTAAACATAAGAGAAATAGTAATTAATAATAATAGATTTTTCTAACCCTATATTTTCCACTCTTGCTTTTTATATAAACCCGCACAGCCCCTAAAAACCACACAATAACATCCTTGTTATCACATTTATCACTCTTGTCTTGAGAACACAAACAATACTATACTGGCCAGGAACATGCTGCTTATTCATACCATGTGTATCTATATACATAAAAGTCAATGCATATAAAAGTCAAAAGTGTACAGAAACAAACATAGACTTTGAAACCAATGGACCAATTTTGATGAAATTTTAGGAAATCTTCAGATTGGCCTTTGGTAGCAATCAGATCAATTAGTGCTACCCGGCAAAGCAGATCCAAATAGTGATACATAAAGTTAGCAAATTACACATGTCTAAGTGTTTTGTCACAAATTACATAAAAAAAAGTTATATTTTCTATTAACATAGTAACACATCTTTGATTTTTGAGATGCAGAGATAATAAACTTAGCTGTTCAGTAGTGTACCTTTTCTCATACACAAAAATAAAGTATCTAATCTAATCTAGCATTCACTTGAACTAAAAAACTAAACATGATCAGTACATTGGTATGTAATTTTTATGTTATATTTCTAAAAAATATAAAATAATTAAGAAAAGCTTTAATAAAATATCTATAAAATTTTAACAATTGATACTAAATTTGTAATTACTGTTAGTTTGTAAAATAATTAAAAGATACAATTTGAACAATACCAAAGTACAAACCCATACTCACAAGGAATTTTTTAATATCTGTTTAGAGGTTTGATACTACTTAAAGGTACAGCATTGTCATTGGCCCATGGTAAAAAAGTGTATTTTGTGGCAACAACACACTCCAGCAATAACATACAATCCACTTCAGCTCTGTGTGCATCAATGGGCTCTTTTCTCAACAATCTCCGATATAAATTTGATAAAGTGTAACTTACTTTTTCTTTGGCTCTACCTTCTTTGTTGCTTTTGCCTTTTACATTTGATTTATTTTTTTCATTTTCATCACTTGACAAATTGGAGAATGATAAAGACAATTCATCAATTTCCTGCCATTCCTTTGGACTAATATTAAGCTCAGGCCATTCATCTTCATCATCAGTCAAAATACTTTCTAGTGTTTTAATTGGTGAACTTGTACAAACAGGTTTATTGGTTTCTCCTTTATCAGTAGAATTAATGGTTCTATCGTTTTTCTCTAACTTCCTGAAGCCACATAAAGAGTCAATGCATAGCAGATCTGAAGGAAATTCCGTCTTTGCGTCTTTATACTCAGCGGTAAGAATTTTAAAGTCAAAGCGGTGCCCATTATGAGCAACCAAGCACACTGGTTTTGGTAATTCTTCTAAAAATGAGTTCAGCGTTTTAACTCTTTCTTTAAAAAGCGGCTGTTTGGCTAAAACTTTACTTGATAATCTCGTCAGGTTTGCTACTTGTGAACTTACATTTCTTTCAGGGTTAAAAAACAATGATAGCTTATTTACCAATGGTAGTGAGCCCAATGGAGTTGATTCTATTTCTCTGGCCGAAACTGCTAAGAAAGCTAGTTCGGTGATTTTAGTTTGGTTTCTCTCCATAAAGGGCAAACCTGTTGTTTCTATGTCGAAAAATACGAATGTTGAAATATCCATTTTTCTAAACACAAATAAAACCGCTAAGAATAACACAAACCTGTAAGTTATAAAATCATCGTAGCACAGTACTGAATTTTTTATCTGAAAATTATCCTATATTTATTTACAAAGTGTATGCTAATAATGTGATCTATGACTAAGAAATTAAAATATGAAATGATAAAGAATTAATATGAACGTGATCAGTGATGAGACAGTGACACTGACAGATGACAGAAAAACAAACCTTATCTCATACATGACACATGTCAGTGATGGATGACGTTTAGGCGTTACGTTCACGTATTTTTTTTATGTTAGAAGGTGGCAAACGAGCAAGCATCACCTGATGTTATGTGAGCGCTACCCATAGACATCCGCAACAAGCAAATGTGTTGCGGATGCGTTGCCTCCCTTTAATGGACGGAGGAGGGGGATAGACAGGAAAAAGATATTTCCTTTTCCCCGTTAACCCTCTCCCCGTCCAGGCCTCTTCCCGTTCCCATCCTATCCTTATGAGGAAAGGGTGGGTAGGGGAAGAGGACTGTAATTAGGCCTCCGGCACCTCACTCATCAGGCGAAACGCAGAGTATTTCTACTTCACGCCTGTTTTCTGTGAGGTCGTGGTATTTCACCGGTCGAGCCGGCCCATTCGTGCAACTGATGTTGTTGCGGGCTCTACCACTGTTAAACGCAATATATACGCCGAAAGTAAATATTACATGGTCTCTGTGGGTTCACACCGCCGAAATCATTCACATAAAACATATTGTCATCTCAGTTTTTTCAATGACAAACCATGTGTCGCGACACGATTTTATGCGAGTGGAAACCATTATTTTTTAGCTCGCGAGCTTTTTTTTATGGAACAAGTAAGCGGGTCGTCTGTTATTAAGAGACTGCTACTTATAGGCATCCGCAACAATCGAATGAGTCGCAGATACGTTGCCTACCTGCGTTTTCCATACCATTCGTTTCTTCACAGTCGTTTAAAAAAATTAAAAGATGGATCACTCGATAATTTGAATTGAATGCAATTATTCCTTGTGAAGAAATGTTTAACCATAAATAAATAATCACATTGTGATTATAATAAACATATTCTTTTCGTCTCTGTCCATTAAACGTAGGCAGCATCTGTATCGCATTTGCTTATTGCGGATATATATGGGTAGCGGTCGCGTAACATCACGTGACCAGCTTGCTCGTTTGCCACCTTCTAATATATAAAAAAAGTGATGGAAAGCGGAAGAAGACTTAAATTAGGCCTCCGGCACCTCACTCATCAGATGAACCGCAGAATACTTATACTACACGCCTGTCTTCAGCGAGGTCGTGGTATTTTACTAATCGAGCCGGCCAATTTGTGCAACAGAAATTGTTGTTGCTGGCTCTAGCACTGTTAAAAGCTAACGATAAAAAAGATATATATTTTTACCGAAGACCTAATCGCTCTTTAGCTCATATGATTTCAAATTGTATCTATATATCTTTTAAGATATGGTTTCAATTTGAGTAACTGACAACTGAGGATTATTGACACGTATGGTTGGGCCAATTTAATTTCCAAAAAATGTAACATCAATAGTTTAGTTTCTGTTGAATTATTTTTATTCACTAGACAAAAAAAAAAACATTTCATTTATGGATGTATATTACGATGATCTGGCCAAAAAGAATATGTTTATTATAATCACAATGTGATTATTTATTTATGGTTAAACATTCCTTCACAAGGAATTATTGCATTCAATTCAAATTATCGAGTGATCATTTTTTTTCAAACGACTGTCAAGAAACGAACGCGTGCGAAACTGCAGGCAACAGCTATCTATAATTATAAAAACAAATCCGTTTCAGATTTACTTTCGCATACAATCTCTGAAAATTTTTGGTTTTTACGTCAATCATATTAGAGTCGTTAAAACGTCAGCGCCTGTAATGTCTGAATGTGTGCTTAACAGCTTAAGACTATAAACTAAATTCAGCATAATATTTTGATAATCGGACAAAGCCTTATGTACACGAGGTTTCGCTGTTACCTTTTTAATTATATTTTATAATGCTCCTCTGAGTAAAGATGTATTTCCTAGTATGATTGTACGTTCTACAATCATACTAGGAAATACAACTTTTGTTACACGTCGAGCTGGGACTCCGAGGGGAAAAGGGAGGAGGTGCCCCTCACGCCGTTAACCTTCTCCCTTGCAGCCGTTTTGCGGTCGGCGGTAGGACCTCAGACAAGTTCCGCCGCTGGGGCCTGGGTAGCCCATTAACTTTTCTGGCCCTAATCGCCTTCAGGTGACGGGTACGGGGGAATCCATCCCACAAAACGCAGTAGAAGAAGGCGTGATGTTTCGGCTCGGCTTTCTAGAGGATAATTGGGGAGTCACTCTCGTCATTATGAGGTTCCGCATCCGCACTTGTGTACGCAAGGGCGAATATGCATATTTCCTTACATAAAAAGGCCTTTGACTTGAAACAAGTAATAATTTATTTAAAAAACAAAAAATCGAACTGACTGTTCACCCATCTCATTAGTTTAGCTCACCTATTTCTTTATAGTTAAAACATTTAAAAATGAAAAAGTTTGAAGTCGCCCTAAATTTTTTTTTGTAAAGCAATAAAAAAATTGACAAACTGAACAAAATAAATCAGCGCATTAAACTTTGTTATGCTGTCTAATCTTTAGTTGTTTGTCGAGTATTTGTTATTCCCCTATCAGTAGATAAACCTAGAGCTTAACTTCTGGTCTGGTTTAGTCAGCCGTGAGGTTCAGTACCGTTGTGAGTGAGGAGTCAGAGAGTTGGTCCTCAATATGTCGGTATTAAATCAGATAGCGTGTAGCATTGTAGGTGAGTTGATATTTACCAATGTAACATGTGTAAAACTCCCGGTAACCCGGTTGAAGGAACCCTGCATCAATAATTACAGTTCGCGAGTGACCTATATATGATTATCGTTGCCGAAACGAATAGTGGCAGAGCCGGCAACAATAACACGAATGGGCTGGCTCGACCCATGAAATAACACGACCGCACAGAGAATAGGCGTGAAGTAGAAGTATTCAACGTTCCGACTGAGGATTGAGGTGCTGAGGCCTAATACAGGTCTTCCTTCCCTTCTCAGCCTTTTCTACAAAGGGAAGGGTAAGAGGATTTGATGAAGGTGGGGATAGATAGGAAAAGTAAATATTCTCTTTTCTGTTTATCCCCTTCTTTGTCGATTAAAGGTAGGCATCGCATCTGCAACTGCAGCAACATAAGGTTGTTAAAAAATAAATAAATAAATATGCGCTCAAGCCCGTAACCCAGAGGGGTGGGCAGAGACCATGGATTTCCTTTTAGCGCTATCCTGGCACACCCCTCTTGCTTCTTCTACATTCATACATCTACGCATACATGCTCGTCGGTTATAGGTGCTCCTTATATCGCTCTTTTTTAGTCTGCTTTAAACCGCTAATCTGATCGATATAAGTTTTCCTGGGGCGTCCCCTCTCAACACTGCCACTAAAGACTGCAACATAAATTTGTTTCGTTATTCTCTCTTCATTGATCCTTTCAACATGCCCGAACCACCGAAGCATACCTTTCTCAATTCTAGACACAACATCCACGTTTAAGCGACACTTTTCCCTTAAAATTCTATTTTTAATCCTATCATTCAATGTCACGCCTAACATACTTCTTAAGGATCGCATCTCAACAGCATTAACTCTACTATTACTCTACTAACATGCTTTTCCTGCCAAACCCAGCTCTCACTTCCATACATTAAAGTGGGAACTAGTACAGCATTGTGTATAGCCAAACCAGCCTTCATAGACACATTTTGACTCCTTACTACTGTACCTATAGCCCCATACGTTTTATTTCCCGCATTCACTCGTCGTTCAAAATCTTTAACATGCCTTCCATCTCTACTAAACATACACCTCAAATACACGAACTCTTCCACCTGTGCCTTTACCCTTAACACTTATATCAATTACTGTCTTACTCTGTTCTCTTTCAAACACCATTACTTTCGTCTTATTTACATTCCAATTCATACCTTTACCTTCTAATGAATCAATAACTACATTCAGTATAAGTTGTAGATCCTCCGCCGATGACGCAAACACGACCTGGTCATCGGCGTACAACAGACATTTTATAACTAGCTCATTCATTCTTAATCCACAATCTATATTGGTAAATAAGCCATGACATCCAAGAAAAAAAATAGTGAGTTGGTGCACTGTTTTTATAAACTAGCGACCCGGCACGGCTTCGCTCGAGTAGCATTAATTATGTTGACCCGATCGCTACATAGTCCTTTACTTGATACTATCTTCTAAGGGCATTTTAAAGTTATATTTTAACGGTGAATCGATAAACTATAGAGACTGATATTTCAAGGACCCGTCACCTATGAGAGTATGCTTAAGCATACTCTCATAGGTGACGGGACTCTCATAGGCAATACTTAAGTATGAGTTGAGGTTTAAGAATGTGATGTGACGACTTCATTGATGATTGTTGCATTCTAATTAAGACAGTACTCCCACTATCTAACTAAATATTTGTTTGCTTTCAGTTTGCTATACGTGTTTAAGTATGGGGCTGATGTACGCTTGGCCATCATCAACCCTGAAGATATTCTCCTCCAGTAACACGACCCTCCACCGACCGATGACCGAGACGGAGCTGGCGTTGTTCGGCAGCCTCTCGTCTATTGGCGCTCTGATCGGCACGCCGCTGTCTGGCTTCCTTCTCGACACACTGGGTAGAAAGTACAGCTGCGTACTATTTTCTCTTCCACAAGCGGTTAGTTAGAATAATATTTAAAGAAGAATTGTATAGAATGCTTAGTACACGACTTGGTATAACTACGAACTTCTGATTTCCAATTACTTCACAGCAATGAGTATACATTTTACAACAACATCTGTTGCACGAATGGGCTGGTGCGACCGGCAAAATAATACTTCGCGCATGTCTTCTATGAGACGTGCATGAAGTAAAAGTATTCTGCGTTTCGTCCGATGACTGAGATGCTGGAGGCCTGGTTTAGGCCTAAGTAGATCCTAGTTTTTTATCTATCCCTAATCTTAAACATTCGTAATAATGTGAAGGTCGAAATGAAATGTCTGGTCGTTTTTACGTAGGCGCGAGTAGAAGTTCTTTACGAAGAAGAGGGAAGTAAGGAAAGGCGAAAAAAACTTTACGGAAGCGTAACAAAATATTTCAAGTACCTACTGTACTGACTTTCACTAACTTCATGCAATAACTTCGTGCTTCTCTGGTTTTGTCGGTCTCATTCAACAGCTGGTGCAATTACATGGCTCTACCACATAGTCCAGTAAGTAAAGCGATCCAGTATTCATTAGCAAAGTAAATCCAGGTACAGTCCCAGCAATTAAACAATCACAGCATTGACCCCCACTTTTGATTTTCAGATCTCATGGAGTATGGTGACGGTGAGCTCCAGCGTGGAAATGGTTCTAGCAGCGATGTTTCTTTCTGGACTCAGCGGCTGTTGCTTGCTGATAGCGCCGGTCTACGTCAGCGAGATATGCCAGGAATCGATCAGGGGAATGATGACGTCAGGGGCTATGATCTTCTACGGTCTGGGTCTACTCGTGTCGTACTTCTTGGGAGGTTGTCTGGACTATGACGCAATGAATTACGTGTGCCTATTGATGACTGTGGTGGGCATACTGGCGCTCTGGCCTCTTTGGGAGACACCAATACATCTCATGAAGAAGGGTATGGAAGAGGTAATGTACCATAAAACTTAATTAATGACTTCATCTCTTTTAGAACACTCAAATTCTTTAACAAGAGAGTTCCATTAAAAGTCAATGGACATGTAGGTACACTAAATCTAGGAACTGCAGACGTGTTGCCAACCTAAAGGTTACCTGCCCATTGGAGCGGATCGGAACTGAGCTGTGCTAATATTAAGCATCAAATCGAACCTCCGCGCCGCTCAGCTTCAGTGGACAGATAATTGTGAACTTGTGAATACAGTTTGGGGATACGGAGCGGAGACACGGAGAAACTAAAGTGTCCGCTCGCTTCGAATGAGTCATCGCGAGCTTTCGGCTTACGCCGCATAGTCTGCAATGGCGCACCACTCTCCCGCTCCGCTCCGCGTAAATGAACAGACACAGTCCGTTACTCCGCTCTGCGTTAGAATGCCTGTCCATTGAAGCGGAGCGAGGCTGTGGAGCGGAGAAACGGTGAAATCTCAAACTAAAGGATTGCATAAAGTCTCTGAGCGGAGATGTTCTCCGCTCCGCAGCCTCGCATCGCTTCAATGGACAGGCAGCCCTAGCTCGCATCGCTCCGTTTCTCCACTACACGTCAATGGATAGGTTCTTATCAGTTTTCAGATACAGTTTATATGACAAGGCAGTTGTCTAAACAAGCAGATTAGCTGGTACTATAGTCGTTATAATTTCAATAATATGTAAATGGATATGGAAAAGTTAAAAACAAACATCCGTATCTGTTTATCTCATTGAGACAATGGTACTAATTTATTGAACTGACTTATTCGTGTAGCAGCACCTACTCTACTTGTCGCTACCATAAATATTTTATAAACACCACTGTAAGAGCTTTATATCTTGTTTCACAGCAAGATGTGATTTTTGTAAACAAAGGTTTTTACGTTAAATCTCGTAAATTCCAAAATATTTTCGTAAATCAAACTTTTTCTCATATCACCATATAAGTTTGACAATACATAATTTCACTTCACTTTATCTTACGATTTCCACAAAATTATAACATCTCCGACGAAATAATCCGATAAAAAGTGCAAGGGCCGCCATGTATGATAAATTGTGTGAATGGTGACTTTTGTTTGTTTACAACAATCATATTTTGACGTTGACAGCCGCGTGCCGCGCACTCGATATTATTATCGCTAGTGAGATTAAACCGACGGAAAATTGTGAACTGAACGAATCATTGGCAACAACTTAAAGTGTCATTTCGTGACATTTTACAAAAAAACTAGTTATATAGAAAAACTAATCGTTCCACGCGCTTTGCCGGCTCCTTAATGTCGAAGCGCAATGTTAAATACCCTAACCTTCCTTAAAAATCATAATTAACAATAAATAAAAAAAAACTTAACAAATGTCAATCCCAATCCGGTGATAATAATAAAGTAACGGCCCGAGTCGAGGCTACCTCTACGGAGGGAGCCCTCGAGCTTAGTTACTCTTAAAGAGGCTTAGGCTAAGCGCCCTCTGCGCCCTGCCGCCTCGAGCCTGGTGTAGCTGTAAATGCCTCCTCTAGGCAAACAGTGACCGGTCAGTCACAAAAAAAAAACAAATGTGAAATGCAAAAAAAAATATTTCAAATGCGATTCGTAATTCCTGAGATTAGGACGATCAAATTGACAAATTAGAAATGCTTAGTTCAGTTCATAATTTTCCGTCAGTTTAGCATAATATGGCAAGTGATACACTAACAATGTTTACAGTCTGACGGTGACATCTACGTTTATGAGTGTCGTTGTTGGATATTAATCTAATCAGGATCAAAAATAAATAGCAATGTTACCTTATTCTATTTATATATAATTATGTATTTGTACAAACATTTGATATCACAAATACATAATCAAACAAACGCACGTGTCCTGAATCGATAATAACGAATAATATTTGTCTACCGACTAATTTGACAAACAAACATAAATACACTCGTAACGTTTGTAAGTAATCTTGATACGTATAGATGGCATCATTTTACGCTTGTTACTGTGATTTTATTACTAGCTATTGCGGCTTAGCATTTGTTTCTTATCTTCCTCGCTGGAAAGTTTTGAACTATCGCAAAAATTTGTTATTGGGTTCCCTTGTTATGTGTGTCATGTGACAAAATGTGAAATTGTTATTGTTGTGGCATACATACCTACGCCAACCTAAATTAGATTTTATTTTCCTATCCCTTGGGACGTTTTTTATCGAGATAAAAGGTACCCTTACCCTTACTGAAGACGGTCGGATTGAAGATTAGCAGAACAAAAACGGATCAATTGTTCTGCGACTTCGGTGGTCCACTCAGCTATGTCCCCGTCGCCTTAGACAGTGTATCTCTTCCTGTCTGCTCCGACTTCCGGTACCTCGGCTCATTGATTCAAAACGATGGTGATATTGATCGTGACGTGAAAAATAGAATACATGCGGGATGGATGAAATGGCGACAGGTCACGAGCGTGACATGACTCATGAGTTCCTCTAAAAACGAAAGAGAAAATTTACAAAATCATCATGAGACCTATCATAAAGTATGGATCGGAGTGTTGGGTTAAACAGCCCAACACGGATGAAAAGAGAGTAGATGCGGCAGAAATGCGAATATAGAGATGGATGTGTGGAGTAACACGAATGGATAAGGTACGAAACGAGTATATTAGAGGAAGCCTGAAAGTAGCACCGATAGTGGAAAAGTTAACGAGCAAAAGGTTAGCATGGTAAGGGCATGTTATGAGGAGGGAAGAATGACATAGTGACAAAGAGAGTTTTAGATATGAATATATGTCGGTAGGGGTAGGCCTAAGAAAAGAAGGGTGGATCTTCGCCCCAGCTTCGTTCGACTAAATAGATAGGTAAATAAAAGGCAGTCATAAGGATTGCCGACAGAAGTGAAAACTCAAAACAGCCGCGAGCCATAGTTCAAATATAAAAAAAAAATAATGAAAAAAAAAATAAACCCTTGCGAAACGATAATAAAATTCAAAATTGAATACAAGAACAATAATTGAAAAAAAGTTCGTTGAAACTGTTCCAAATTCAAATAAGCATGTTGCATGTCGATCTTTCAAATCTATAAGATTTTCCCCTAACAAATATCGTCTAACGCGGCTAAAGAAGTTTTCACATAAAAAAATATATAGCCTAGGTTACTCACCGAGAGCTGTCTATTGGTGAAAGAATTTTAGAAAATTGATTGAGTAGTTTTTGAGTTGATCCGAAAAAAAAAACAATCAAATGTTTTCTCATTTTAATATTACATAGCTTAGATAATTTAATTATTAAACTTATAATATTAACTATTATTAATATTAATAGTGGTAGTGCCCGCAACATCTGTTCAAGGAATGGGCTGGCTCGACCGGTGAAATATACCTTACAGAAGACAGGCGTTAAATAGAAGTGTTCTGCGTTTCTTCTGATGAGTGAGGTGCAGGAGGAAGGGGGAGAGGACTAGATTTAGATCTAGTCCTCTCCCCCTTCCTATTAGAAAAGGATGGGAAGCGGAAGAGGATTTGACGGGCGAGGGTGTGGATAGGAAAAGGAAATATATAGAGAATACTTTTTCCTGTCTATTTTTTGTTGTTGCCTATGGATGGCGATCACTTAATATCAGGAGATCTGATCTAATAAAAACTAATTAATTGACATTTTATTTTAGGACGCTGGGAAAGCGGTTGCATTTTACAGACGGGTGAAGGAAACCTCCAAAGAAGTTGCGCAAGAGGTGAATAGTATGCGGAGGGCGATCAATGCAGAACTTGACGGTATGTATGTTGTGTGTATCCTTTAAAATGTAGTTAAAATCATTATTCAGATAGCTTTCTGTAGTGCGGAGAAATTACTTAATTAAGAAAATTGCTTACTTTTTATACTTCTTGTATTACTTTTTTTTAAAGATTATTATTTGGAACATTTTTATTAATAAGTTATGAAAATAATATTTTAAAATTCATTATGTATCTTATAAAATTTTACTTCATACTTCAATAACCATACGTAAATCTATCTCTATTACCATAGTTATATACTTTACTTATACCATTTTACATATTAAACTATTAAAAATGTAAGTCGGCCAAATAGAAAGTCCCTTTGCTGCGTTCAAATACGAGGAAATTTTAGGCCAACAATTCATGATGGGTTCATGTAAATAAACTAAAATATGACGATGTTTGTTGTCCTATTCGTGCGTTGTCTATCCGAGCGAAGCTGGAGCGGATTGCTTGTTTTTTAAAAACAATCCAAAAACTTTCTTTAGTATTTAGTTCAAGAATGTACAATTCGTTTTTTTAAGATTGTAATTGAAGAATTTTATGTCATAGAAGCTCCTATAGCCTAATGTTTAAGGGTATGAACTGCGAAACATGCACAACATGGTCGTGGGTTCGAATCCAAACAAGTTTGTTTGGTTTGGAATGGTTAAAAGAAATTATTTGGATAATCTAATATTTCATATACATGTCCGAGGAAGGTTGGCGTCAGACTTATAGTATGGACTAGTGTCGTACTGTTCCGACCCTAAATAAAAAAGTGGGAAAAGGGCAGGGAGAAGAAAAATTAAAAAATGTTATGTACAACCAAAAACGATTGTTTACAATTACAGATTTAACGCCGGAGGAAGAGAAGTTAAAAGCAGAAATGAAAGCACCTGAGAAAATGTCCAAATGGAAATTTTTAGGTGAGTTTCATAATTATTTTGTTAAAAACTGTTACGTTATACTTCAAATGTAAAGTCCTTATATAAGCTAACCCACCTTTTATATAATTACTATAATATATATAAAGGGTTTTTCAACAAGAACTTTGTTTTCTAAAACAAAATAAAACAAAGAGTTTAGATGAAGATGATTCAAATTTTTATTGTATTACGAAGAGAAAAGTTTGGCAATTATGAATGAGAAATGATATCTGGCAAATGTGCACCACGACCACGCTGACAGATGTTGATTCTTTCATCAAAGTTTTTAATCACTTTTGGGCAAAATGGCGGGTCTATTTCGTTAATCACGTCACGGATTTTGAGTTTTAAGGCCGCGATCGCTTCGATTGGCTCCGTATAGACTCTGTCCTTAACATAGCCCCACAAAAAATAATCCAGTGGTGGTAAATCACAAAATCTGGCTGGCCATTTAACAGCTGAATTTCGTGAAATTATGCGATCGGGAAATTTGGTTTGCA
The DNA here is from genome assembly GCA_000931545.1 of Papilio glaucus. Taxonomy (NCBI): domain Eukaryota; kingdom Metazoa; phylum Arthropoda; class Insecta; order Lepidoptera; family Papilionidae; genus Papilio; species Papilio glaucus. Next base: position 180,744 of record JWHW01030552.1, on the reverse strand, counting down.
TGCTCAACGTGTCACTGTATGGTGCGCTATGTGCTCTGGAGGCGTGATTGGGCCGTTTTGTTTTTCGAAGATGCGGCTGGAAATGCGGTAACGGTCAATGGATCACGCTATATATATAGTAATTATATATATTATAGTAATTATCTAAAAGGTGGGTTAGCTTGTATAAGGGTATTCGTCCATTGCTTGTGGTCAAGCGTTTATTCATAATAAAAACAATTTTGAACGCTTCAGGAAAGTCGCGGTCGAGTCGTCAGGCGCTGTTCGTGTCTCTCACACTGTTCCTGATGGCGATCTTCCAGGGGCTAGTGGTGGTGCAGGTGTACGCTGAACCGCTATTCGCGGAGGCGATGCCCACAATCTCGCCCACGGTCTCCAGCGTCCTGCTTGCCATCATCGTTGTGATAGCGGGCTTTATCGCCGCGTACTTGATCGATGTGGTTGGGAGACGGGTGAGAGTTTACATATAATTTAACGTTTTTCTTCTTGACTAGAATTTTCTAAGCGCAGCAATAGCTGGATCCAACCCTTAAAAACGCTTGTGGTCGTAGCCATCCGAAAATCGGTCAAGTGCGAGACGGATTATAAACTTTCTCATGATCAATATAGTGCATTCTTGCAAAGGAGGTGTTTACAAGATACATATATTTTGCCTCACTTGGGCAAAGCCTAGCGAACACTAGTATTATATTAATTTAAGCATGTAAAGTTAGTAACTTTGACTTTGGAACGACAGATACCTCAGTCCCCCCTTGAGCGATGTACTTAAAATGTTTGAAACTAAAATCGTTAAATGAAGGCGATAAAATCCCGAAAATCAATTTTATTCCAATGGATAATCTTATTCCTTTGCTTGGTATACTAATAACATTAAGGTTATTTATGTCCACTAGCCAATTATGATCTACTCTTCGTTCTTGGCTGGCGTGTGCTGCGTGCTACTGGGTACCCAGATCCACTTCCACTGGGGCCCGCACTGGGTCACGGGCGTCTTCATCTATCTCTTCTGCATCACGTATACATTCGGCGCTGGGACCGTGCCATACGTAATCTCCGCTGAAGTGTTTTTACCTGAGGTGAGACAATTTAAAAACTATTTTATTTATATATATTTATATTATATTCCGATGAAAGTATAAAAAGTGTAATGGCCGCCATGTCTGGTACGACGTTTGTTTCTTTACGAAAAATCTTATCTGGAACAAACTATAAATCTGTACGCCCGAAGTGCATTCCTGAATTTTAATTTTGTTTTTCAGATAAAAAGTTTAGCATCCATGATGTGCGCGCAAACAGCGTGGGCGTCCAACTTCATCATCCTCTTCATCTTCAATCCTCTAGTCATCGCTATCGGCCTGGGTCCAGTCTTCTACATCTTCGCAGCATTCTGTTTCGGTTCAGCCGTCTTCTGCGTCTTCTACTTACCAGAGACAATGGGCTTGACCGTTGACGTCATACAGAATTTGTTTACACCAAAAAAGCGAGCAGCGCAAGATTGTTGCTGACACTTAATAAATGTTATACAAAATACTACAAAGCTGTCTATGAATTGTATATATACGTTTGTATGTTTGTATATAGGTCCTTACAAATTTATAAATAACAATACTTTGTATTATATACATTGTATATTAAGGCTTTAATGGTGAAGTAATGAACGATGATACTAAAAATCTTAATATGGGCTTCTTTAGAATAGATCTTTAGATTTTTCCAACTGTACTGGCAAAAATAAAACTTATTAACAACAATTTTTTCCGAGGATGGCTGGCGGTAGGCAGGCGGCCGGACGTAAAAACTGTAGCCAAAACCTATACAGTATGGACTACGGTCACAATGTGTGACGAGGACAGGGTGATGATGATGATTATGCTGAAAAAACAAGTTAAATTCTTTTTGTTATTCATAAATAAATTGTTGTATATGTAGTTATAAAGTCAGAAGTATATTTGTATTACATTGTATGACGTTTAATCGATTGTAATGCACAGTATATGTCAATTTAGAAAGCGGTTTTCAAATCCCTCAAATTAAGCAGTTCTTATTGAAAATGTGCGCTCGATTCTTGCCTTTATCCCGTCACAGTTAGGCTCTAGCTAAAAGATTTCTATTATAAAAGGCTTTTGAACCAAATAAAGATGAAATTTGAGGCTCATAACTACTTAGCTATATTTTTGCTATAATTGTTTATGGCTATTACTACCGCACTGACAGAAGTATCGCAGATACGTTATCAATTTTCAAGAGACTAGACCTGACACTAAGAAATTATCTATGATTTATTTTCACAATTTGCTGTCAGTTTATAATATCGCTAGTGAGTTCATAAGCTATCGAAGTTCATAACCTGACGGTGGCAGTTATACTTCAGCGTTTTGTTGCATAAATAAGAAGTTGCAGGAGTTGCCTTGGACATAGATAATCAAAAGTAGGTAGATCTAGTAGTGCTTTTTTTCGGGAGGCTTAAGAATGACTTCTTTCAGATCGCTTCGCGCGTCGCGTCGCTTAATATCAGGTAAGCCACTTCCTCGTTTGCCTCTTTCTATATTTAAAAAAAAAACAGGCAGTCATACGGACTGCCGACAGAAATGAAAACTCAAAACAGGTTCAGGGGAAGGCTCGACAATAGTTCAAAAATAAACAAATAATCAACAAAAATAAACCCTCAAGTTTTAAAACAATAAAATTCAAAATTAGATACAAAAAAAATGAATTGAAAGTTTGAAAAATGAATTCAAAATAGAAAAATAAATGAAAAAAGTTCGTCGACACTGTTCCAAACTCATAAAAGTATGTTTTTGACGCGCATATTAAGCGAGTTGTTCCCGCGAACCTACACGTACCTAACATAAGTAACGCCTTCAGATAAGTTGTATAAAGATACAAAAATATGACTATAAGACAGACAAGTTGATATCTCGATCGTCAAGGACAAACTATGGCAGTAAAACAATTGAATACGAAGGAGTTCAAATGTACAATAAATTACCTGAAGATATAAAAAATGCTAATTCTTTACATATTTTTAAAAATAAACTAAAACACTACCATTTCAATAAAAAAAGAGAAATATAATTTGGAAAAAAACTAGTATTCTAAAAAAATATATGTAAAAACAAAAAAAAATCATTTAAAACAATTAAAATAGTTCAACGTAAAAAGAACAGATAAATAACATATAGTCAAAAAATAAAATGCATTGATTAATTAAATAAAAATCTATTAAATAATGTATGGAACAAGGTAAATTTAATCAAATGCTAATAAATAAATAACTATGCCACATCTAGTGATGCTCGCTGCGGTGATTCAGTATATCCGTGTTGAATGTTATCAATAGTAGTAACATAGACTAGTATTTTGTGTTTAATGTACGATTACCCACTTATTGTTTTATGTATTTTTTATACAATTGTTAAACAAACGCCCTGCTAATTTTTGTATATTCAATAGTTTTAAGTTTCCTTAAGTAAGCGAATAATTGTATTCTTATTAAGGAAATAAAGATTTCTAAACCTTAAAAACCTTAACATCGTCTAATGCGGCTCAAGAAGTTATCACTTCAAAAACACAAATTAGAGGTAAGAATATATTGATTGTCTAGACGTTAACAAACTTAAGCAGTTTAATTACATGGTGTTTGTTGTTACTAAAGAGTACTTCTTCCTTGCCTACCTACGCGTCTGCAAGTTGTTTGCTTGTTGCTGATGCCTGTGGATAGTGTTCACTTAATAATCGGTGAACCGCTTGCCCGTTTGCCACCTTCTTTTATAAAAAAGACAATATTTTTTAAAACTAGGATTTAGTATTTAAATTAGTAAAAAGTGAGTAAAAATTTGTTCTATATTATATTTACTAGATACCTTAGTACAGTATCAATCCGTAGCCACTTAGTACCTTTTGAAACTAAAGCACTATGCAGACAACTACATATAAAATTATACTTAATTTATATGACAACAAGGTTCAAATCAAAATGTTTTATTTAATTAATTGTCAGTGTGTCAGTGTCCCTCGTGCAAACAAATGTCGATTTTAAGGTGACAAAATATTTTACCCCGACTGTACACACATTGATACTAACTAAACTAACAAAACAAACTCTGTAAACAATTTTTTAAAGCGTTTAAAATTATAAAATGCGCAAAGAAAACGGCAAATAGCCGAGATTGCACGCCATTGTTTTAACTCGCCCGCCTCTTTTGATCTAATCGCTTGTAATATTTGTATGAATTATTTAACGTTGATATCTTTCTCTGATAAATCTGTACACGGCTTAGTTTAATTCTAGTTAACATTCATCAGTGAGAATATTTCACGTCTGTGAAACTTGACATCAACGATGTCTATTCTTTTTCAAGCAGGATGTACTGTAATTGGTGAGTTCTTTTATAATATTTTTTAAGAACTAATTATCTAAGCCCTGAATATTCTCAACATCAAAGGAACTGAAGATGCGGTATCGGCCTTTAGGAAAGAGTACACTCTTATCTTGAAGGATTCTCAAGGTGCAGAGCCAAAAATTGTTTGGATGGAATTTAGAGCTCTATCGTACTGTAGTCAAACCCAGTGAAAGGATTTTCTCAAGTTAATTTGAATTAATAGAATGTACAAATGATAAAAAGGAGAGGGGACTTATGCACACGAGTACACGTATGGAGTTCCTTTCGCTAAACATATGTTTTGTGTGTTTGTATTAAGTAATGATTGAATAAAAAAGGGTACTTAAATAATAAAATTATAAATATTTTTGCATATTCTCAAAATTGACGGCAAGTTGAATCGATTGAGAAACGTTTTAGTTTCCTCGGTGATCGGGAAGTGCCTCAAAAATCAGTCGGTTTTTGGCGGCGTTATTCATCGTTACATTTTTTTGTTTGTTTGTTTGTTGGTTTGTATGTATCTTTGAAAGAGATTTTGTTTCGATCCAGCCCGCAAACAAATGAATAACGTGCGATAAAGAACTCCGGTCTAATATTTCCTATATTTTAAATTTCAGTATGTTTTTCCTGCTTAACCATGTCTTTGATGTACGCATGGCCGTCGTCTACCATTAGACTTTTCTTGTCTGCGAACACAACCCTGAATCGACCAATGGACGACAACGAAATAGCACTATTTGGAAGTTTCTCTTCCATGAGCGCTATATTTGTTACACCTTTTTCGGGGTTTCTTCTCGATAGAATTGGCAGAAAGAACAGCTGTATTTTGTTCTCTTTGCCACAAGTGGTAAGTCCAATACACAATATTAAATTAATATCAACAATATAAAGGAAAAATAATTTAATCAGAGCTAAAATATTTTGTTTCAGGTAGCTTGGCTTATAGTATCAGTTAGTCAAAGAGTGGAGGCCGTTCTTGGGGCAATGTTTATATCGGGATTTGGAGGTTGCATTCTGTTCCTCGCTCCTGTCTACGTTAGTGAGTTTTGTCAGGAATCGGTGCGGGGAATGATGACGTCAGTGTCCATGATATCTTATGGCCTCGGTATACTAGTCTCGTATCTGCTGGGAGGATGCCTGGAGTATCAGACGATGACATACGTATGCTTATCGATGTCGGTGCTTGGTATACTGATGTTGTGGCCGCTGAAGGAGTCACCGTTGCATTTAATGAAGAAGGATCTTGTGGAGGTAAGTCTAATTATTCAGCAAGATGGTAACTAGTTACGTACACATAACATAGTCTAATATGGTTGTAATCCTCATCATCACCCCGGTCCTATTCCCATCACACACCATAATCAGGTAGGCACAGTAGGTAATTCTCACTCCCTTCTTACACATATCATCTTTCACACAATCCATACTTTCTTTGGTTTTTATGCTTGTAACCAATTGTGTTCATTGTCATATTTGTAAGCAAAGGTCAACGATACTTTACTTAAATACTTTATCTTAGTATAATTATATAATTCTTCTGTACGTGTGTTTATCATTTAGAAGAATTTTAGAAAATTTTAGTTTGAAAATACAATTGGACTCGATGGGTGCGGCCATCCAGTTCCGGGAGGTTTATTTATGTTTTGACGAATAACGAAAGTATGTACATTAGCCCAAACTGCTGAAGCAAGCGAATATTCATGCAAGCCAACGTCTTTGTTTACTAGTTTAGTCATATATAACAGAGCCCTGCGGTTTCACCCGCCGAATTTAATTTAAACGCCAAATGTCCAGCCTAAGCAGAACCCTATTTGAAATGATTGATGAAATAGATCTGAGTTCAACTTACATTGGATTGTAATTATTTGTCCATGCAAACATTCAACACCAATTTTAGATCTTTAGGGGTTGAAGTTAGGAAAATCGTTTTTTAGTGCTCCCCTAAGTGATAACAAAAATCTGTGAATAATGTTAGTTTGGACTGTGCGTTGATATATCAGTCAGTCAGTTTCTTATTTTATGTTATTAGATTTAGAATTCAAAATTGAATACAGTTTTAACATGTCAGGATGCTGTCAAAGCTGTCGCATTCTACAGACGGATCGATGTTAATTCAAAAGTAATAACACAGGAGATGAGCACAATGAAGAGAGTTCTCAGTGCCGAAGTTGAAAGTAAGTACAGTACAGTACAGTACTTCATACTACGTACAGTTTGATTTTTTTTATTTCCTATTAGAATTATATGATATAGATATAGATGTTCTCAATAATTACTTTGCATAATCGATAACTAAATCTATATAAGAAAATGAATCTCTATTCCCCTTGATCACGCCGTAACTTCAGAATGACTTTACAGAATGACACTACTACTTTTTGCAATAGATGCATTGATAAAATGGAGCCGCTTTTCATAATATCTAGTCGGGGTAAAAAGGTTCGTTACCTCCAAGTTGACATTTGCTTATACCAGGACACACAGACAATTAAATAGAACGTATTTGATTCGAACTTCGCAATGACCGGCCATTAAAAGTGTTATCTAAATTGACTCTTGTTATCATATCAAGTGAGTATAATTTTATACGCAGGTGTCTGCTTGTTGCTTTAGTTTTTAAAATGAGCTCATTGTCTATGACTTGATATAGGAATGAATTTGAAAACTGATGAAGGTTTTCATACTCAGACTGTACAGATGCCATAAATACAGCTTTTAAATTCTGATATTTGCAGACACTCCTGAGGAAGAAAGTTTAAACGCGGAGACGAAAAAGATAGAAAGGATATCGAAATGGCAATTTCTTAGTGAGTAGACAATAGACGTAAGTTAAAGGAGTAATCACTAATTAATAAAAGTCCAGGGGTCGATGTTTACAACGGAATAACAACAGACAGAGATCTGGACTTTTTTGACATCTACGATTTGACATCTGTCAAATGAAGATATTTTACTTGTCTCACCTCATCGTTGGTTTGCACTAGCAGCAACCCCTTGAAATCGTTAACTTCGACAACTTATTTCTGATTTGTGGTTGCTGATGATGGGCCGGTTGGCGTGGCGTAAGATACTTACCTTTCACGCCGAAGGTCGTGGGTTCGAGTCCCACCC
>JWHW01030552.1:157847-172044 GCA_000931545.1 Papilio glaucus | reverse complement strand
GATATCGAAATGGCAGTTTCTTAGTGAGTAGACAATAGACGTAAGTTAATGGAGTAATCACTAATTAATAAAAGTCCAGAGATCGATGTTTACAACGGAATAACAACAGACAGAGCTCTGGACTTTTTTGACATCTATGATTTGACATCTGACAAAAGAATATATTTTACTTGTCTCACCTCATCGTTGGTTTGCACTAGCAGCAACCGCTTGAAATGTTAACTTCGACCACTTATTTCTGATTTGTGGTTGCTGATGATGGGCCGGTTGGCGTGGCCTTACCTTTCACGCCGAAGGTCGTGGGTTCGACTCCCACCCAGGACAGACATTTGTGTGCATGAACATGTCTGTTTGTCCTGAGTCTGGGTGTGATTATCTATTTAAGTATGTACTTACAAAAGAAAAGTAGTGTATGTAGTACATCAGTCAACTGGTTTCTATATCACAAGCTTTGCTTAGTTTGTGAATCAGATGGCCGTGTGTGAATATGTCTTGGGATATTATTATTACTTCGATCGCTATTTTCAAAAATTAATCCCCTGAAGCTGAATCTAGATAATTATTCGACCTTTCTCTATAATTTAATTTTGGGATCCTTACGTCGTCTCATCATCAAACATCATAAAAAAATTTCTCAACATTGAGACGTGACGTAACAATGAAATAAAACTCACTACAATGTTAATACATATGTAAATAATTAATGCTGTTGTAAAATGTTTAAGCTGCTAATTTCAATTTTATGAAAAAATAATATAATAAATGTTATCTGGTACATATACACTACACTTTAGTACAATGTAAAGTTCTTTATTAAAATAGATAACATTATAATAACATAAAACAATGAAGGGCCAATAGCCTAATGGTTAAGGGTACGGACTACCAAACCTAAGGTTGTGGGTTCCAATCCGCCATTAATAAAGTATTATAAGTGGGTGAAATATTTCGGAAGATACTCCCAGACCAATAAAAGGACTTTCTACACTGTAATTAATTTACCTTCATAGTTGTAAATTACATAAATAAAATCAAACTTCAAGCAATTATAAATTTAAATTGTTTTTCTAGAAAAATCTCGATCTACCCGTCGAGCGTTATTCGTGGCGTTGACGCTCTATTCAGCCACGATGTTTCAAGGTCTAGTGGGAGTGCAGGTGTACGCAGACCCCGTGTTCGAAAAGGCACTGCCTAATATGCCAACGACGCTCTCTTGTGTTCTGTTAGCCATAGTGTTTGTGGCTGCAGGTTGTGCCGCTGCCTACTTGATGGATATCGCTGGAAGACGGGTAAGTATTTTTTAACACCTTCACAATAACCTGTGCTGGTAACTTTTGTTCGGATATTTACAACATGGCGGTTATAAAGCTCGCGGTTTCGGGCGACATAAACTCGGACTTAGGGGACATCCCCAAACATAATCCAGTCGAAAAATTACGTAGAAGGATTTTATGCAGAGCGAACTCATATTTTGTGCTTAAAAATACTGGACTATCCCGATGGATGGAGCCCAAAATTATCTGATTTGCTATCAAATTTCAAAGTACGGATCTTATCAAAGAAAGTACAATATCTTATGTGAGGCGTTTCCCTGAGCCCTGTTTGTTGTTTTCTTCCTTTACTTTATCTCTTTTTGCTGCTTCCAGCCTCTAATGATCTACTCATCGCTTGCCGCTGGCGTGTGCTGCCTGGGACTCGGCACGCAAATCCACCTTCACTGGGGCCCGCACTGGCTCACCGGTATCTTCGTTTACGTTTTCTGCATCGCCTATAAGTTCGGCGCTGGCACTGTGCCCTATGTGTTCAGTGCTGAAGTCTTTTTACCTGAAGTGAGTAATATTTTTTTCGTCTCATGTCAGGTCATTTTATTTAAGGAAGTTGCAAACAACTGCTTCTTTGTGTTTTTTCTTGTTACCTTTTTTTGTATTATTACAATTATTGATAAAATATTATTGAAAAATACAATTAATAGTAACATTTTATTGAAAAACAAATTTTTAACCCCCATATCTTTTACACTCCTGCAACCATCCACATGCTACCACCATATTGACACATGGGTAACGAGGTGAGGCTACAACCTTCCACAATCGTTATCGATATGCGATTTGTAGTTTTGACTAAAAAAAAATATAGGGACGTACACGTCCCTTTTTAAACGGTTTTATTTAGCTCGACCTGTACGGAATTTATTTGTTTATTTTTTGGGTCAAAATTAGAAATTAAAATTTAAGCACCTTCCCGTTGTCAGATTGATATGAAATTTCGTACACACATTTAATTTAGATGACAATACAATTTTCAGTGCAAAAGATAGTCAAAAGATAATAGATGTTGTCCCAATACCTTTAAAATGATCCAAGGAAACACGAAGAAAGTTTTTGATAAAATAAGTAATACCAAACCCAATTTGGGGAAGGCAGATTTAGCAATCGTAGTTTAAAAATTATAATAATATTTTTCGTATTGTTTCCACTACATCAACGATTTACTTTTGATTGCCATATTTCTAATTCTTCTTTGTTCTCCTTTTCAGATTAAAAGTTTAGTGTCAATGCTGTCAATGGAATGGGCATGGATTTGTAATTTTATTATTCTCTATATCTTCACGCCTCTCGTGGCTTCTGTAGGCCTGGGACCAGTGTTCTACATTTTCGCTGGCGTTTGCTTCGCCTCTGCTATTTTTAGCTTCTTCTTCTTGCCAGAGACGAAAGGCTTGCCTGTGGATATCATACAGACGCTTCTTGTAAAGAATTAGATGATGCATAGAAGATCTTTTAGATCCAGAAGTACTTATTTGTCTACTTTTGCTTAAGAGTATTTTAGATTGCCGCCTATCATATGCACTACCAACACTGCCATTCGTTTTGATGTTTTAATTGATTGTATATAGCTTTGACACTTAATATTTTTAATATGTTTTTACCTTTACCTGTAATATATATTTTAGTGTTATGGAATCACTCGACGTAATTTTTATCAACTTCAACGATGGTAGGGCTCTGACCCCACCTCTTGGATTGGAATAAACAAATCAATTATATTACCTGCGCATATCTGAACAAATCCTTATTAATCTGTACTAAAAGTATACAAATAAATAGACTAGTAGATAAGCCTGTCTGTTACGTACATAATTATTTATGACTGAACCAATAGCAGGGGAGCCGACGATGCTAAACTTGTACATCCTGAGCGTCATGTTGACCTATTGGATTTTGGAGATAAGATGGTAAAAAGAAAAAAGGTATCAGTAGAAACGTACTGTACTATTAATGTTCTTAGAAAGAAAGCGATTTTCAGCGCCTTTAATTTTAAATGTACTTCATAAATAGGAGTAAGGTTTGTAAAGCGTTTATTTTTTCATCTATAGTTTATAGTGATAGAAAAGCTGGTTTAAAAATAGGTATAATATGAATATTAATGAAATATTAAAAAAACCTTGTACCTATACAAGAAAATATTATTTTACACTTAACAGTGGTAACCCGCAACAACAATATCTGTTACACGAATGTGTCGGCTCGACCGACGATCTCACAGACGGGCGAGAAGTAGAAGTATTCTGCGTTTCGTCTGACGAGTTAGGTGCCGGAGGCCCAAATCTAGTCCTCTCCCCCTTCTAATAAGAAATGGATGGGAAGCAGAAAAGGATTTGACAGGCGAGTCTGTGGATTTGAAAAGGAAAAATATACTTTTCCTGTCTGTTCCCTCCCCTGTACATTAAAGGTAGGCAACGCATTTGCAACTCATTAACTTGTTGCAGACGCTTATGCATTTAATATTAGGTGAAACGCTAACTCTGTTGCCACATTCTACTAAAGAAAAAAACACGATCAAAGCCGCAGGTACTAACTAGAGTATTAGTTTATAGAACTTGTACAAGTTTCAGTTATTTAATATCCGTGAATACAAAAGACAAGAAGATAATTTTTCAAGCAATTACCTTCTTATGTACAACAGGGTAGTGATCATTTTCCCGTGACAAATAATCCGTCACCTAAAAATAATCCTTAACAGTAGAGCATACGGCTCATTCTCCTTAAGAGTATTCGAGTTGCACAAGCGCTGATAACATACTAAAATTGCAGAGAATGTAATTCTTATGAATGGGACAGTTAGTGGGGTAGGACAAAGTTCAACTAGTGATGTTTGATATCGTTAACGTTATTTAACTAACATGCTATAAATAAACCAGGAATATAGAAACGTACATCTCCTCGATAAATGCAGTATATCTATAATGATACTGTGGCGAACTATACAAAAAGTACACAGCGTACAAAAAAGTTTACATTATGATGTAATCTAACGAGATCAATGAACAGCACCTGGACATCCACGCTTCGCTTTGCGTTGACTATTGGAAGATCGTATTCTTTTCTGATTCATATAGTGCCATCTTACAGAGTTTTAGGATCTTTGCACACGATGTTTTTTGAGTTCGCAGACGACGCGGGTTGAACGTGATTAAAACGCCTAACAAACGCAAGACCGTCAATGCCTTGTGACTTTGCATCGCCTCAAACGCGCAGAGGACACGCACATCAAAAATGCAGGTACAACGAACGTCGTGTGCAAAGGCCCTTAGAGTATGAATAGAACAACGATACAAGTACGTGAAAAGGTGGTGCTCTAATATGAAATTTGATTCAAATAATTCCAAACGTTTTTAGGTAAGGAAAATAAATATATGTATCACAAAAATTGCTCGTTTTATATGTATATGTCTATGTTCTCCGTAAAAACAACACCGTGCGCGAAGAGGTGAGACAAATGGACGAGTGCGTCACATACCACGTAAGTCTTATGTTATCGTGCACGCTTAGTAATAATCGAGATAGTGGTTTAATATCAATTTTGGTTATCGAAACGTCTATAACCCATATTTATAAAAAGCAATAAAACCGCTATTTAAAATAGCAAAATAGCGCATGATAATGTATCTTAGTAGTTCTCTGTAAAATAAACCGTGCGCGAAGAGGTGAGACAAATGGACGAGTGCGTCACATACCCCGCAAGTCTTATGTTATCGTGCACGCTTAGTAATAATCGAGATAGTGGTTTAGCATCAATTTTGGTTATCGAAATGTCTAAACCCATATTTATAAAAAGCAATACAACCGCTATTTAAAATAGCAAAATAGCACGTCGTGTTATTTTACAGTTATGACACCAATTGGTCGCAGCACTATCTTGCGGCCGGCTACGTTGTATTCAATTTCATTCGGTATTGATACATAGAGCGCGGAACGAGTCATTGTGTAGAGTTTAGTTTAGTATTTACACGGTCTTACGTTATAAATGTGCACTTTATAAACGGGCTAATAATTAAAGTAAGTTGAATTAATAACATGTTTATTTAATTTATTGAAGAGAAGTTTATTATCGGAAGATAGTTAACGTTAAGTGATTACTATGGGGTCATAAATGTTCCATTGTATACCGGGAGTTAGTAGGGAAAGGGAGCATAGTGGCCTTTGATAGTTTTATGGAATAAAGTATTTTATTATATGTGTGAGATTGTAGTATAGAGCGTTTGTCACTTCTGTGCTAATCGTGATCGCGTTAAGTGTAATATTAAAATAAAACACAGTCAATAAAATGTCAATAAACAATGCCCTTATACTTTTATTAGCTTGAGTGTACGCTTTTATCTTTGTTTTTACTAACGGAATCTTTCTGTAGGATTGATTTGATATCAAGGACCGACGACAATGCAATAATTAAATAGTTGTCCCATTATCCTTGACAGGATCGTCAGGATTTACTATTTTAAAAATTGAGAATAACGCCATCTAGACTAATTTAAATAACCACCAATTTAAGTGACCAGCGACGCCCATGAATATCCGCAACACCAGAGGAACTGCAGAAGCGTTGCCGACCTCTAAGAAAGGTGTACGCTCTTTCCTTGAAGTATCCTAAGTAGTATTGAATTTAAATATATTTATTTATGTGCTAATTTACATTAGGGTTATAAAAATAAATAAGGTCATGATTGTTGTTAATTAAGGACAATCTCTTAAAATTTTTTACAGATCTCTCAGCGATAATGCAACTGAAAGTTTAAAATTACCAGGATGACAGGAAAGACAGGAGTGCGCTTCGAAGAAGCGGAGAAAAGGAAGGGTGTTATTCTGACATTGATCGCTATAACAATCACATTTCTATCATGGCTGGCGTACGGGCATCCACTTGTTATGGGCCTCCTAGCGATGCTTGCAGTTTATCTGATGACAGGGAATAGGTACCAATGGATTTATATTTGGGGGAAGACGTACAAAAGAGACACAATGTAAGTTTAATATTGTTATTAGACACAACAACTCTTTCTTTTCTTGCCGATTCTGTTAATTATTATTACTTACTATTAATACTATTTTGATGGAAAGGAGGATCCATTCAAAGTATTTGATGTATGAAAAAATAGAAATCTCCATCCACTATCATTACTTTTTCATCTATACATACATACATTCTCCTCGGTTATATTCCAGATACTAACTAACCGTCACTTTCATTTTATTTATTTGCATTAATTTAACAGCCTTGCATCATTTACTAATTTAAAAAAATGTCGGTCAAATATTCCGAATACAACCACGGTACGAAAACATAAGTCAATCGTGGTACCAGGGTATCATATTACACAAGCAGTTGTGTCCAATTACACGCGACCGCAATCAACCGCACAGCAATCGACGCCTTGAGTTTCTGTTGCTCTGGTACCATCCGGTACCGGCTGGCTTTAACAATTGACAATATTATTCTGCCTGCCCCTATTTTTTTATTTCATCTTGATAAACGATGCGGATATTTTCCATCTCAATGCAAAGGAAAGTTAAAGAATATTGATAATGGCTAAAAAGAGTTTAAACTTAATTAATAAATAAAAATAAGGTGATGGCAATGTTCGATGGATGATGATTCTTAAAGAAGCCACCGAACGAGTGGGTCTCAGAATGAACATGGACAAGACGAAGGTCATGTCCAACATCCATGTTCTACCCACTCCAATAACTATCGGAGGCCGTACTCTCGAAGTTGTTGACGAGTATGTCTACTGGCGACATATCCTCTCGTCCCATCTAGACGATGTGTCTGTGAGACGAAAGACTATGACCAGTGTGTGTTGCCAGTGATGACTTCCGTAACTGAGACGTGGCCCCTCACTACGAACACAATTAGACGGCTAAAGGTCGCTCAAAGGGAGCTAGGAATGATGTGATCCGAGGCATAACTAAAATGACTGACATTGTCCGAAGAATTGCAAAACTTAAGTGGAAATGGGCTGGACACATTGCATCCTGAATGGCGACCACTTACAGATCGACGAGCTACTTAAAGTTAGGGAGTCTACTGTATGTGACAGGGGACCGATATTTATGGCGATTAATGGCCTACGTCCAGCCGTGGATGACTGTCGACTGAAGGAACGAAGGAAGGTTAGGAAGTGTTCAGGGTCACTAGCTCGATATAAATATTTTACCAAGACAGTGGGATGGTGTAGAGGGGGCGTTACGCCATAAGAGAGGATCATGCCGTATTTTCCTGCGAAGGCGAATGTTTTAAATATCAAAAATTGTAACCTTGTGAGACTGCACGATCTCCTAAGCTAGTTTACTAGCACGCGGTAATTTCAATAGGTAAAGGGCCCTTAACTACATTACCATATTGTATTTTTATTGTTTTTATTAATTGTAAAGCCGCTCGTTGAAATGAGATTGTAGAAATGCCTGTATTAAATATATCAGGTTTTTGGAAGACTTTGCTCTATTAAAAAAAAACTATTGAAATATTCTAAATAAATGTATTAAACGTCTTTTTTTATTTGCAAAAGAGCAATGACATACTTATCTCGCTGTCATGTGTGTCCCTTATTCTTATCACATCAGAAATACAATTCATAACAGTTCATTCCGCAATGCATAAAAACATGTTAACAAAATATAAACCTTGTTTGTATTAGAAGGACAAAATGATGGTTATCTTTTATGTAAAATTACAAATAGCCGCGCACTTACGTTCAATTTACATGCTATAAATCAATTTCCTGCACGCCGTCACCTGAATTAAAGGTGTCGTAACATCGCCTCGATTCTCCCTTCACGTCTCGTTGTCGGTGCGGCCGGATGTAGCGCATTACCCTATTGTGTCCGCGCCCGTGAGGTGCCCGCCGCAATCGCCGGGTGAACCTTGGCCCGTGTTGATATCCCACTAGATTGTTCTGGGAGACATAAATTAAGATGATATAGTTTCACCTTTTTTATTTATTAATATTAATAGATAACAAAAATATGACATGTCCAGCCTAAGCTGACCCCTGTTTAATAGGATTTATCATATAGATCTGATATTAACTTACATAGGATTAATTAATCGTTAGACCTTTATGGGATGAAAAGCAAAATTCTCTAGGCCCAGTAGTTGGGTTGTGGCTTGATGTATCCGTCAGTCAGTCAGTTTCTACTTCTATATATTTGTATCCCAATTTTGATGATTTTTGGATTCCGTATACAACCCACACAAGTACGAATTTATACCATCGCGATTTCTAATTCTACCCCCAAGCTATACTGCTATCTAGTTTGTTGGACGCCGTATACCAATAAAGACCAAAGAAGTTACAATCATACGTACGATGGAAGCCGATAAAATTTTGTACTTTAAACTTACTTACTTTGTAGTTTGTTCAAAATCGATATGGAAATTTTGTAAATAAATAAACGTCACATACCTTACATGGCGGCCCATTTATACTTTCATCGGATATATTATAATATTATGGAAATCGTGAGATTAAGTGAAGTGATATTGTTTAATATGGATAGCTAATGTTATAAGGTAAATAGTATGAGAAAAAGTTGTTTTTCGACAATATTTTGGACCTTACTTATTAGGTATGGTGTACCTTTTGTTTATAAAATTTCCAACTTGATTAAGGACTACACTTAGAATGTTGCGAGCATGCAAGCTTATAAACATCACGAACATCCCTCTCTCTCTCTTCAGCCAAAAGTCGTCTACTGCTAGGTGTAGAACTCCTCCATTGATCGCCACAAAGATCGGTCCCCTGCCACCCTCATCCAGTGTAATCATAATTGTGTATATGGATAGGTAGTTAATGTTGTTTTGGTCTTTCCAGTGGCCTACGAGTTCTCCTCGAGACAATGTTCAGGATATGGGTGTGGGAGAGGCGCGGCATCAACGTAGTCACCAGGTGGGCAGAAGTTGTCAAGATGAATCCTGAAAAGAAAGCATTTGTTATGGATGACAGATTTTTGACGTTTCGTGAGGTAAGTTGTTTTACATTATATTGATGAGTGCCTGGTACCTTTACGTCTTAAGCGGTCTAAGGTCGAAAGAGAGGTTCGGTGATTATGAAACAGACTTTAACCGTCCGTTACGTAAAAATGTTAGATAGCGTTGAGCACAATACGACGCCTAGCGAGCGCGAGATCACCTTTTGATGTAAAATCGTGTCGTGACACACGCTTTCTTTCTATCTTTAAAAAAACACAGATGATAATATATTTTATGTAAATGTTTTCGTCAGTGTAAAGCAACGGATACACGATCCTCGCAATTATATCGCCACAAACGCGCAGACGACACCATACAAACGCGCCGTCGGCTCGCGTGTGCTTCACACCCCTTTCTCCGTTTCCTCGGCTGTTTGAAGTGCATTCCAAGCGAGTTTATATCGAAACAGAAGCGTTCCATTTGCGCTTATATCAATACAAACGCATACAATCTCCTTATACATCAAAAACGCGCATCGTCCGCGCGTTGAAAGAACGTCGTGTGCAATGTCCCTGAGAGTATTTTTATTCCTTCTCCATTTTCTTCCAGGGCGATGAATTCAGCAACCGACTGGCTTGGTACTTCAAGCGGCAAGGCTTCAAGCCCGGCGAGGTGATTGCACTATTCATGGAAACTCAACCCGAGTACGTGTTCATTTGGCTCGGTCTGGCAAAGATACGGGTCACCAGCGCACTGGTTAATACGAATCTAAGAGGCATGCAGTTGATATATTGCCTGAAGATAGCTTGTTGCAAGGCAGTCATATTTGGAGACGAAATGGCTGCTGGTAAATATTATATTACAATTCATTTTTTGAATTAATTTGTAGTCTGTCAATTGGTAGCTGTGCATGAAACAAATGTAACACGCTGCAATGCAAGCTTTGCTGCGTGTTACAGTTAGCATTCAAACTTCAAAAAAAACGAATTCGATTCGCGAAAATCTTGAATAACTCTAAAGCCACGTATCGGATTGAGATGAAATTCAAATAGGTCCAATCTGGAAACAACACTTATCGTTTGCAAAAAGAATTTTCAAAATCGGTTCACTTTTTTATGGAAGATGGTGACAAACGAGCAAGTGGTTTACCTGCTGTTAAGTGACCGTTACCCGTAGGCATCTGCAACAAGCAAAAGAGTTGCAGATATGTTGCCTACCTTTAATGATAGACAGGAAAAATGATATTTCCTTCTCCTTTTCGTCCCTTCCCCGTCCAATCCTCTACCCCTTCCCATTCTATCCTTTGTAGGCAATGATGGGAAGGGGACTGACACCAGGCCTTCGGCACTTCATTCATCTGACGTAACGCAGAAGTACAAAATACTCCTACTTCACGCCTGTCTTCTGTGAAGTCGTGGTATTACACCGGTCAAGCCGGCCCATTCGTGCAACAGATATTGTTGTTGCGGGCTCTACTACTGTTAGAAATATCGCAGTTCTGAGGTAACAAATTAAAAAAGTACAAGCTAATTGAGAACCACCTTTTGAAGTCGATTAAAAGACTTTTTCGTTTTAGCAAAGCATTTTATAGTTACAATCTATTGTGAATAACATGGTTTTGAGTCCAGAATCAATTTGGACTCAAAACCATGTTATTGAAATTCTTCTTTCTTCTTTACATTTCCAGCTATAAAAGAAATACAGCATGAAATACGAGACATACCTCTATTCCAATTCAACTCTCCGGATCGTCCAACTGCACCTATTCTCCAGGATACCATACCCTTAGCTACCGACCTGGCTGAGATGTCGACAGATGCTTGCACAGACGTGGATCCTGCTAAACCCAGGGACACACTAATGTACATATACACCAGTGGTACCACAGGATTTCCAAAAGCAGCTATTATTACTAACATCAGGTAAATCATGTCAGGAACAGCTCAAAGATGTTATATAGCTCCGTTACCAAAAGTAAAGCCACCTTACTTCGTAAAATCCCGCTCAGTCATTCATTTTTCGCCATACGAATAAAAAACCTTCGTGTTTGTAATTTAAAAAAAATGATGGTTTGTGCTATAAATCACAGAAAGACGAACATCTTATTTCACAAGTAAGTAAATAATTTAATGATGCATCCGGAATATTACACAACTAAATATAAAATTTCATAATATTCATGTTATGCGACGCCATAACATGTTTTAAGTGTTTGTCACAAAATTGTATTTACCCTAAAATACAATGAGGTATAAAAGACGATAGATAAAAGAGTGCTGTTAAAACATGTTTTGTAATTTGATTTAATTTTGATTAATATCTGTATTTTAGTATATCTTTTAAAGTTATTTATTTGATATTGAAAATAGCTCGTAAACTTGAAAAGCATTTGAATTGATTTGAAAGCTTGAAAAATTGAAAAAAATTCACGGCAAACATCGAGATTAACTTTTGAACTTTGAATTAGTACAGAACGCGGTATCTGGATGAATAAGCTATGTTTTTATGAAAGGGCTATCTCAATCTTTTAATTGTGGTTAATAGTGCAATATTTTTCACCCTTTTCTTCTCGTAATAGACCTCTGATGCTCTCTTCAAATGGAACTTTACTCAGTCAAAAGCAAATGGTATTATTGGTGACTGCAGGAAATATTGAAATGTCCTGTTAGATTTTTGGCCAATTAATTCACAATTGTGGCTTTGGAATTTCACTAATAAATTATGTTTGTCAATTGTCGGCCAATGTCATTGTGACACAATCGCTTTCCCATACTCTCCTTCTCATATAGTTATCTTTTTTTCTTGAAAAAATTCTCCATTATTCTGTTGTTGATGTCAATATTACATATGGTAAACCTTTATCTCTATATATCCTTAATAATGAAGATCTTACCAACAATTTGAGGACTTAAAATACCTTCTAGATACCTCCTGATCCCTCTCGGTGTGCACACGTCAGCGCGCCTGTCGGATCGCGACGTGGTGTACGACCCGCTGCCGCTGCACCACACGGCGGGCGGTGTGCTTGGCGCCGGACAGAGCCTCGTGCTCGGCTGCACTGTGGTCCTCAGGAAAAAGTTCTCCGCCTCGAACTACTGGAGTGACGCCGCGAAACACGGGTGTACAGTGAGTTACAGTACAAAATAAAAAAGGAGAAGAGAGAGCGAGAGATGGGGGGAAGGGAAGGAGAAAGGGAGAGATAGTATATCAAGATATTCGAATTTTAGTTTGACCGCAATCCCACCTGATGTAGTAGTAACGATGTTTAGTGTCAGTCTATTCGCTGGTCTCTTGAAGATCAACAAGTGATGATCCGAGCAACTAACACGGAACTTTTACCACTTCGCTGTACTAGTAATAATAATTACTTGCTTAATTTCTTCGCATACGACACAGATACATGGCAACAATAATAATAAGAGGCGATTAAAAAAAAATACACTGACATTACTACATGTGACATTATTTTGCCCTATACTATTGTGTCGAGTGTATTATGTACGTAAGAACTTATTTCTTGTTACAATTACGTCATATTTGTTTTGCATAGGTCGCGCAATACATAGGCGAGGTCTGTCGCTACCTGCTCGCAGTGCCCAAGGGCCCCAATGATCGGGCTCACAATGTGAAAGTGATAGTCGGCAACGGGCTGCGACCACAGATCTGGCAAGAATTCGTCGACAGATTCGGAGTGGAAAGGGTACTCGAGTTTTATGGCGCCACTGAAGGGAACAGCAACCTTGGTAATTAAGGCCGTAAGGCGTTTCCCCTTCGTATCCTTTGTTAATAAGGAAAGCACGGGAAGATGATTTGACGGGGAATGGGATGGATAGGAATAGAAAATATGTCTTTTTCTGTTTATCTTCTCTGATAATTACAGGGAGGCAAGGCCACTCATTAACGTGTACCTATGGGTAGCGGTCACTTAATGTTAGGTGAACTGCTTGTTTTTCTGCCACCTTCTTCCAGAAAAACTGTAGAACTTGTTTGAACGCTCTCACTATTATGTCTAATTAACATCCTGTTTTTGAATATCGTCATGAGGATTAAAGAACAGATGAATAGCCAGTAGACATGTTAATCAGTTGTTCAAAGACATCTGTCTAGCATCCATTTCAACCGTCAAAGAGTAGTGTGCATACCTTACTGTGTTCAGTTCTAAAGAACGTCTTACATCAACATCTAATGTCTCCTGAGAAGACAACAACTTGGCATGGTCCTGTGCGTGAGGTGAAATGTGTAAGGAGAGCGCCTGTTACCAGGGTCTTGCGCAAGCTCAGTGCAGGGGGTACCGGTGCGTTTCGCTGCAGATCCCAAAGCCTCCAACTATCGCATGCGAGAATGTCTGTCTGTCTTTCTTCTAGACGGAGGGTATCTTTATTAAGATTTCCCCCCAGAACCCAAAAAAAGAATATAATATCTAAAGATGTGATGATGAAGCACTCTTTTAGAGTTAAGCTCGCCGGTACTTCACCGTCTTTCATTTGTAAATATATTTGTAACTATGATTTTGTGTACAAAGTATAAATAAATAAAAAAAAAAGCAGCGCTACAAAGAATTTTGTATATCAATGATTTAAAGTTTAAAAATACACTTTCAGTGAACCTTGACTCCAAGGTCGGCGCCATCGGTTTCTTAAGTCGTCTCGTGTCATCAATATATCCACTAAAGCTTGTCAAGTGAGTTACTAATTAAGTTAATACATTTTTCGGAATTAATACTATTGAAAATGAAATATTTATTCAAACTGTAAATCAATATTCTTCATTCTGTAGGTGTGATGAGATAACTGGTGAGATATTACGCGACGAGAATGGAAGGTGCATTACTTGTGGCCCACACGAACCAGGTGAGCAATAGCAATAAGGTAAGGTTACATTTTATGATGTAAACTTATTTGTGCACATCTACCGTAGTGTCATGAAGGCAGGAAACCGATTTCTACGGGCA
>JWHW01030552.1:125058-140768 GCA_000931545.1 Papilio glaucus | reverse complement strand
CTGCAACGCAACTTCAACTGATCTGGTTCTTGCAGATGTCTAACGGATAGTGATTGCCTTTTAATATAGGGTTTGCCGCTTGCTCGTTTGGCATACCTGCAAGCCAGTGATGGCATAGCAGCCAGGCCTCTAGCCCTGGGTGCTATCTCTGCACAGTAGAGCGGGGCTAACGCCATGGCGCCTGCCCCGCCCGCGCCCGCCGCCACCCGCGCCGTCCACACGCCGCGGGGACCACACCATGCCGCTAGCGACCAGCTGATCTGGAAGAAAATATTTCATCTTCAGTTCAGAACAATTAAGTTCAGTTAATAGTCTAGTGGTTATCTCCAACGAAACGGACATTGTAAAGCACTATGTGAATTTGAAGATATACGAAGAACAAAGAAGAGGAAGAGGAATGCTCTCGACCCATTTCAGCCAATATTCGTCAACTGCTCGACGTAGGCGTCTCCCATTAATCACCAGAAAGATCGGTCTCCTGCCTCCCTCATAAAGTGAGCTCCCACAACCTTGACCAGATCATAGGAGAAGTGTAAATATCAGTAATTCACTCTGGTATACTGTGAGTTCGATCTTCGGTCGGGTTAATTTATTCATGCAACAGTTTGTGTTCACTCCACCACAGTAAAAAATAATTTAATCTTTGATCAGATTGTGTTTAAGTGCAGGAATTGTGTAATTACGAGTACAATATAATTTTAAAAGAAAATCCCGAGAAAAGAAACGTTCTCTTTTGGAATAGGAATTCTAAAATTTGGAATCTCTTACTGTTAGATAGACATTTCATGATAATATCTTCTATAATCTCGGAGGGACAGGAAAATAAAGATCAATTAAAAATACATATTAAAATAAATTTCAATTTTATTTTTTTACTAGAAGGCTAAAAGGATTGTCTTACTTAAAAAATGATTAGGCCTACTGCGCCTCACTCATCAAACGATACTCCTACTTCTCGACTCTTTTATGTGAGGTCGTGGTATTTCACCGGTCGAGTCATGCAACAGATGTTGTCGCGGGATACACCACTTTTGTACTCACAATAAAACTGAGGCTGACGCAGAATGCTCCCGCTTTCCGCCCTCTAGAGTCTGCTAGCACAGCGAAGAAGGGAGCAGCAGGCAACGCCACGAGGCAAGGCAATGCCGCCAGCCACGCGCCGCCGGTGAGAGCCTCGCTGCCGAGCACTCCTGACACCCAGCCAGTACTGCAGCCGTGGGTGAAGCAGGAGAGGTTATCTGGAACCACAAAAGAACGCGAATTAAAAAACCGGACGCTATTTGATAAAAAAGTAAAGCTTTATCTCTACCTATCCCTCCAGGTTTTATATAAATATATACAGCTGTATCTTTCTATACTAATATACTACAGCTGAATAGTTTGTTTAAACACGCTAATCTCAGAAACTACCAATCAGATTTGAAATATAATTTTTGCACTCCTGGTACTCAAAAAAGTTCGCTGAGACGAACAGCAGTGAACATGGGGGTTTTCAGTAATGATCTCGAAAGCTGATTTCTTAAAGGAATGATCTTGAAAGCTGATTTCCTAACCTACTTTAAGCAGCGCGGCAGAGATACAAGCTAAAAAATCGTAGTGAATAAAAATATAATAGCTTGTTTTCTAAAATTGACGCGAGGTCGTTTTTTTACAAGTATTCTACCCCACTCTCCTTTCTCAGCGACAGCTACAAAGCTCAACATTCCCACCGTGGGTTTACACTGCCGAAAACATTCATATATAACATATTGTCATCTCAGTTTTTTCAAAAAAGACAGAGAGAAAGCTTGTATCGCGACAAGTTTACAGTGGAATCCCACGGTAAGCGTTCACAGTCTCGCGACTCGACAACAATGACAAACCGATAACAATACGCAAGTATGTAAACGGGCGAGTTCCGTGTATCGCGGAGGAATGAAATCGTAAAGTACAGCTAGTTATCACTATAGATAAAAATGTATAACGCCCGTAACCCAGAAGAGCAAGTAGATATTACGATTTTCCATTTGACACGACGTTGTTGAATTGTGAATGATTCGTTCAGTTCAAATAGTGTGCTGACTGTCTATAATATGCAAAGTACAATTATAAACACAAGATTACAATAGGTCGATGACAGATATAATACACATGGAAACTCGGAGAGGCATGAAATTGATTTGCCGAGGTTGCTATTTTTTCTATTAATAGGCATTTGTCACATTCTTATCGATTAAAACAGAAAGCGATTTATGTTCCACACACACCACAGAGCATAAATTATTTGAATTGTAGCAAAAAGTTTCTATATGACAAGGGTCGAAAATAGATTGGCAATAACCTAACATATTACTGGCATAATAGAAAAAAGTTGTACGAGTTTTGTGGCAACATATTGTTTTTGATTTAATTTAGATAACAAATGAGCAATTGTTGCCGTTTACTTATTTATAATTCAAATGACTTTATATGTTTTTACTAGTGATAAATGAAAAAGCAAAAGGTTAGAATGGTAGGGACATGTTTTAACGAGAAGAATGTCATGTGGCAAGAAGAGTTCTGGACATGAATGTGAAGGAATATGTCGGTAGGAGAAGACTTAAGAAAATTAAGGATTGCGTGAAAGATTTAATGAGTGAGAAGGGAGTTGTTGAACCTGTTGTGCCGACCTCACACAAAGTGGGAGCATGCCGTTGAGAAGATGTTTAAAAGATACTAAAGTTTAAAATTCGTTGAGACTTCTTTCTGTGTGGTTTTAGCGCACAAGAGCTCTAAAATTCTGGATTCCAAATACTCGGTCGCACTATTATTTTACAGTGCGACCTAGTATTTGGAATCCAGATTTTTTGATTCTGGGCAAAATAGTAATTAAGTTTAATATAATACAAAAATAAATGTCTTTAGCATGCGAAAGGTGAAGTCTCGAAAACGTCCCAATTGGGACGTTTCTTACATAGGTCTCGTCATGTGTTTACATTTAAGGTGAAGTCTCGAAAACGTCCCAATTGGGACGTTTCTTACTTAGGTCTCGTCATGTATTTACATTTTACGCGTGAGTAACAAACACTAGCTGTCCTCTTTTTTATTATTTTAATTTATTAATCATTTTTACAAGATTCGACATGTGTGAATGTTGCTGTTGTCACTGTCAAACACTTTTGACCGGAGATTTTGTATGAGTATTACATATCTATAAGAACACTTTTTCATCGTATCGTTATGTGAACCAGTTTGACCTTGGAGGGAAGAAAAACTTTTATTTATTCATTTTACGTGTGTGCTTACCACATTTTGATTTAAAATTACAATTCCAGAATAAGTCTTTCGCTAAGTAACCTATTTAGCAACAATATAATTTTATTATAACTGTTTGTTTATTATAATACTGCCGTTATATCAATTCAGCTCGCGTCCTGATTGCCTAATAATTCATCCGCGTTCTTTGAATACTAAGTATACTGTCGGTTAACTTAAGAAAATATCAATAAGGAAAGAGTCTCTTACGAGTATCTCGGAGTATCTCTGAGGATCCTTGTACCGTGTTCGCAATGTCGAAAACATTCACTTTTTTAAGGTGGCAAACGAGGAGGGAAGTTCTCTGTCCTGATTTATATTTTTTCTTTATAGAATACTAGCTGTACTCTGCGGTTTTCCACGCCGCACCGCATCTCATTTCTTACCAAATAATATGCACTTCGGTCGCCACATGTTCATGTCAAATTTCACGTCCCAACGTATTTGGCTGTTCGTTGATAGTTTAATCACGTTTCTTTTTATATTTATTAACCTATGAATAATTAAATAATATGAATGTTTGTTTGTATGTAACGGAATCTTTGAACGAAATTGTAAACCCGTTCAAAAATCTAAATTGGCAGTAGTTTGTTCCATTATTTACATCCGTAGAAGTATATATGTAGCAGTGGTGGCCCAGTGGTGACACAGTGGTATAGACCGACATACGTACGCGGTCGCAGGTTCGAACCCAGGCACTTTGAGTAAGTTATTTCATCACCACCGCTCCAAAATCGTGAGGAAACCGGCATGTCTTAGAACCACCAAATTCAAACACATTTGTCATCCGCCAACTGGGCAAGCGTGGTAGATTACGAACCCTCCCCTCTCTCAGAGAGGAGGCCTGTGTATGGAAAACGTACTAAAAAAAGGCTGATTAATATATATGTATGTACTCACAAACAGAGGCGGCGACGATCCGTCGCACGGAGCCCCGCCATCTTTTCGACGCCGTCCTTTCAATGCGGTTCCTGTAAGAAACAGAAGAAAAAGTTTAACGCGCCAAGATTAATGACTCTATATTTCAGTCAGGAAGTATTAAAATAAACTTTGAGGCATGATTACAATATTTTACATTTATCTTAGCATTCCGCAGCAATTAAGACGTTTAAGAAGTATATGTAAAGTTCGCAATAGTAAAAAAAATCAGCAAAGAAAAAGTGATAATAACCATACCTCTTACAAAAAATTAGATATGTTATTTATGACTAGAAATATCTCAAAAGAAGAAAAGATCTCTAGCTAGCTCTCTTAGTCCTTCTCTCTAACGCTTTATCTTTTTTCTTTCTCTCGTGTAACGAAATGTGCTTACATGTGACGGGTCCTTGAAATTCCACACTTGATCCCCGTCAAACCATCGAATCGCCCCATAGAAGTTTCACTTTCAAAATCTACCCATCCATATTTATTACCCATAACATACATGAATGGATTTCATAAATGGATTGAAAATAAACCGTATTAGTAGTCCCACGGTCGCAGTAGTTGGATCCGGTGCCGGTTATTGTATAAATCTTGTTACCTAAATAAATTCCTACATTTCCCTCGGGATGCAACCGGTGTGCTTTCAAGATATAACAAACTGTGCTGTACACTCAGACAACTGTATCTATTTCAACATATGTATATTTAATATAATATTCAATTTATATAAAGAAGAAACGAACTGACTCATATATCAACGCACAGACCAAACTATTGAGCCCAAACACTTGAAAATATGTACAGAGATGTCTGTTATTCCGTAGGCGGGCACTAAGAGATTTTTTTCCTAAACTGATCCTTTAAAAGTATAAAGTTGGGGATGAGAGTTTGTATGGAAAAAACATTTTTACCTAATGTAATGTGATCTCAAATCTATATGATCAATAACATTAAATAGGGTTCAGCTTATGATGGACAAGCGTCAATTGCACCGCGGTTTCATACGCAGCTTGTTACTTATAATAAATTTACCGGACACACGTTGTTTTGCAGGAATGTTTCCTTTCCAGTTATTAGCGGGTTCAGCTAACGTTTTGCGTATTCATCAAAAATATATAAAACCACCTGGCACCAGATGGAAGCGCCACCTACTGGGTCCAACTGTGAATATAAGCCATCCCGGGATACACTCATACACAAAAAATCTATAATCCAGCCGTTTCAACCGGAGGGTAAGGTAATACGGCCTCTGGGAAATACGATTTCATATTTTCAACTTTAAGGTAAAATTACTTTCCTTGTTCTGTACGTATTTTGCAAACAGAAAGTTGACTTGATCGCCTGTCTAGCGGAGGCTTTTCTAAATTAGTAATTAGAAGGTAAAGTCTAATCAGCTTCGTTTAATTGTGAATTAAGCATTGACCTTCAATTGTCATTTTTGATGGAACTTAATTTGATTTCTTAGTTACAAATGGTATCCATGCTCTAGCAAGTCTGTCTCGCTTATTCAACATATATCTACGCATACATTTTTGTCCTTTACCCTAAATCATTTGTGTGTAACTGATCTGATCGAGATAAATCCGTCTTTATCATACTTTATTGCTAAGCTTCTAATATTTTTGTGTCAGAAATCTTCGCCCTTCCTTATCATTCTTATAACTTGCTTAATCAAAACTTAATTAACCTGAAAATGAGGCCAATGAAAATAACGCCACATTTGAATTATAATGTTAGATAAATGAGTTTTTTTTTTTTCGTTTCTGGGTGTATAGGAATCTGAAAGCAGTGTACATGAGTTGTTGGATGTGGGTATTTTAAATATTAAAATTAATTCCTTCAACAATTGCAATTAAACTGAATGACAGATTCGAATCCACGACCGTATGTTTTATATTCCGTACCCTAAGCCGTTGGGTTTATTTAAATAACTTGTTAACTTACATTAATAAGCCGACTTAAGTCACTAAGTTAGTTGTCGCATGTTAAATAAATATAGGGCTCTAAGAATAGTTGTTTCTTTGTTGCAAACGCTTACAAAGAAGTTGACAAAGTGCACGAGTAGGTCAAGTTATATTACTTAGTTCTAACATGAGTGTTGGTTGTACTCTGTCATGTTAGTGTCTTAAAAGCTTTGTGGCTTTACGACCCCGCGCCAAATGTCGCTTAAAAACGTTCTTGCGACGAAATACACCAATGTATGTACATATATGTATGTAAATACAGTCTCTTCATAAATGTATTTATTATAGTATATTTATTCTATAGAAGAAAGTGGAATACGAGCCAGTGGTTGATCTGATGTTAATTGACTACCCCTACCTACAGTACCGTCTTAATCATAAGGGCGGGCACATGGGGACCGGGATAAGGGTACGATATATTTGCCTATACTGTGACTTTGTAAATTATTTTGAAGAATTATTTTAGAAGTGATTTTTATAGACTCGACTTTAAAATAATAATAAAAACTATAAAGTGCGAGTATGATTTTCATCATATATCAGAAGTATGCATCAATGTTTATAATACAAAACTCTCAGTGCGCGAATTTGACCAATATTCTTGTGTGCCCTAGGGCCCCGGAACGGGCTAAGGCGGCCCTGACTACCCAATCTGCAATGAGCGAGTCGCGGAAACGGAAAGAGAACTGCCCCACCAAACTCATCAGACGAAACGCAGGAGTATAAAATAAGGCGTTTAATTTCAAACAAAAATGTATTTTCTAAACCTAAGTCTTCGTTTCAATAATAATAAAGAAATGGGTTTTTATAAAAACACAGTACACCAACATCTATACATCGCTTAAAATTTTTAACATTACAGTGTTATTAGGATTTAGGATTTTTATGCGTAAGAATGCAATTTAAATGTCCAGTAAATCGTAGTATAGAAAACTTACTAGGTAAACGAGACGAGTACAACGTAGACGTTTGTTGTATGAGAAAAACAAAACAAAATCAATCATAACGATATTATCATAATTCTAATTTACTAGATGGCGTTATTCTTAATCTTGAAAAGAAATTGTTTTTTCTTATCCTGTTCATGCAGATAAGGACGTTGGAAGTGCGCAAATATTTCAAGGACTTCATTACATTGATAGATTGATACATAATGTGACAAATAAAAGATAAATTTAAATATATGGCAAGAAAAAAATTACGTGCAAAAAACTATCAACCACGAAACTGGAAATGAGAACAATTAATGAGATAGATATATGTTGCCAGGATAAAGTTAATTAAGTCGTATCTCTTGGGAAGATCCGGTCGCGATATCTAATCCCGGAATATAGTTTTATATTTTTATTTTTTACCCTCCTGACCCAGAAGGAGGGTAAGGTATACTGTATATATATACGTTGCATTGTGACCTCCTGTAGCCTAAACAGATCGATTTTGAACTAAACGAATCGTCCACAATTTGATTGTTGTGGAGGACTGGTTGTTGGTATATCTCCACTACAGGTTCTTTCTTGTTAAATTATGACTTGAATCTCTCTTGACCGTTTTTCCCGAACTGTTATGTCTGACTTACGCAAGAACATACTCTTTTTAAAGTTGTTGCGATGTTCCTCAATCAAAATGCACATGACATCTATTACTTACTTACTTATAAATCCACAACATTGATTCTTTTCCTCACATTTTATAAACTGTCGATGTAAAATCGTCAAATTATTAACTGATATTTTGTTTGCTTTATTACGTTAAACTTTAAGTTTTGAAAAAATAGGTTTGTTGTGTTTAAGATGGATACATCAAACTGACAATGATACGCTGAAAGTTTATAATATGCCTAGTCCCACTATAAACTGACTAAGAACACAAGTTCGGTTGCATGTATAAAACAAAATCCTCATCTTTCTGTCTGTCTTATCACCGTAAGATGAAAAATGATTTTGTATAGTTTTTCATGCCAGTTTTATGTATACCATTCATTGAACTTGTACAGAAACATTGGTTGAAATATTATTCTCTGCTGCGTGCGAAGCCGGGGCGGGTCGCTAATTTAAAAATAAGTAGCAAAACTAACCTATACGTATGAGTTATCGAGCTCACTTTTACATAAGTTGCTATGCTACGTCGCAACAGGCTATGTTGTAGGCCATTCTAGAACAATGCTGGTTTCGTTGCATAAGAAATATGGAGGCTCCATATAAATCGATATTTTTAACTCAAAGAATGAGCAAACGGCCTTCACATAGTTACGACTTGCTCTGTAGAAAAGATATTTAAATCTTTATAATCTTAGTAATTACTAAAAACAAAGTAATAGTAGTAGTCAACGCCTTCGTCTTCGTTCGTGTGTTTTAAAATCTTAAATCATCTGTAACTTTTCTCGTTTGTATTATTATTAAAAACAATATATATTTATATTACGTATTTTAATTTATTCTAAGATTTCTCTCTCTATTTGATTTTGATCTGATTTCTCATTCTAAGATAATGTATTGATAGGGTATAAATTGCTAATGCGTTTAATTACTAGATACAAGCTCGAATTCTATTGCAAAAGGTTAAATTGATTTAATTCTATACATTGTATAAAGTTAGTTTAATATCAATCAATCACAAGATCTACCTGATCACGGAGGATACTCAGAAACAAGGTTTGAGCTCCACTGTAACAAAGTAACATAGTGAATGGCAGGAACGTGGGACGATCCCTCAAGATAGATCACTGTGTGGAATACGTTAAATCTCACATTATACTGCAGAAAAGGAGATTCTTATGTATGTATGTATGTATGATTCTTACCATAATAGAGATATATAGTACTATCTTTTATCCACAGATTGACTTGCGTTGATATCCTTAATTTTTTTCTGGATCCTATGACACTATGTCCTTTTTTGTAACACTGACAAGGTGTATGCAAAATTTCACGATGGTTGGTTAAGTCGTTAAGAAGTTAAAGCGTAACAAACACCGTAACACAAAAAGCGTAACGTAAAAGCGTAACACATTACAGATCAATTATGAGTGTAGGTGTAGCCCCAACGTCCCCATGTCACTGTGTTGGTCGCATGTAGATGGTTATTGGGGTGTAAAAGATACAGGGGTTGAAAAATTATTTTTCAATAATAATCAAGAAGTGTAGACTTGGAACAAGCCTAAAAAATTTATTTCAATAAAAAATGAATTTTTTGGACAAGACCTTCACTTATTTAAAGAGACTTCAGTAAACAGAATATTCAAGCAAACTATTTACTCTGCGTGGCATTGCAACACATGCAGAGTGCACCTAGTTTACAATAAAACGGCAACGCGGAAAATAGAGACCTTCAGAGTCATATGTAGCTAGCTATATCAATTACCATTAAGAATTGAAAAAAAAACCTATAGAATTGATAACCTCTTCCTTTTTGAGGTCGGTTAAAATAGATTTGAGTCACATTTAGGTCATCTAAAACTATTTCAGTTCAGGATAATTAGTACTGAAAATGAATCACAAATTTAGATTAGCTCACGTGCCGTTAACTGTCGGGTATAATGATGCATAACTGCATGACCAATGCTGTTAAAAAGATTTACAGTGCATGCTAAGGTAATTTTAATGGATTTTCAACACACAACATTTCCTTCATTAGGGTATCATAGGTTTATTGCATGTTAAACTTAACTTTTTAAATCTATGGCTAAGGCACACGACGGTTCATGTGCGCGTGGACGACGCGCGTTGAACGCGATTATGACGCGAGGAAAAAATATGAATTACTGAACATCAAGATGCTGCAACCATTGAAAGAACTACAGATAGTAAACAAATATTTTGTTATATTTGTTTAAATTACCTATTACTTATCAGATCAGACTCTTGTTGCAGATGTCTATGGGTTCACTTGATACCGGGTGAACTGCTTGTTCGTTTGCCACCTTCTGCTATAAAAAAGGACTTATAATACATAAAAACTTTTTAGCATCGTAGCAAAGATTATACTATATCGATGGAATTATATTGTCAGACTAGTAGACAAGAAAAATAGGAAGCGTCGCCGTCCGCGAACAGACAGTATGACAACTCTTCAATAACGATTGTCTTTACTCATAGTGTTGTGACACAATATATGGTATCGATGTTTTCATCGATATAGTCCACTATAAACTGTGAAGTATTTAGAACGTCATTTACAGTCATATAAATATATATAACCTTACATGCTCGTCGGTCACGGGCTCACGGGTATTGCTTATATCGCCTTTCTTTAGTATGTCACTAATCTGATCGATATAAGTTCCGTCCCCTGCCAACTCACTTTTTATCATAAATTTGTTATGCCACTCTCCTTACATTTATCGTATCAACATGCCCAAAGCACACATTTTTAATTTTGAATAATTGTGTATTTAACACAAAAAAATCAATTTTTCCTTTTTTTACCTCAATGCATGTATTGACTTAAAGTGGAGTGCTTAGATTATTTTAAAGTAATAGAGTTGGAGGGTTCCCGTGAGAATCGAGAAGTCAGGGCTGTATGTAATTTTAGATATTTTACCGGATAGAGGGGCGGTCGTTCGAACGGAACCCTCATAAATTAACTTTGAGCAAGCTTCCCCAGAGGATTTCCTAATTCGGTACTCTGAACGGATGTGCATCCTCATACTGGATTAGCATATCAGTAATGCCGGAAAGTATTTTATTTATAGATATATAAACGCGATATGTATGTTCCTTATAGACTCCGAAACGGCTGGATTTCGATAATTCCAGAAAATGTGTAGATTGGCCAAGCGGTTGATCCCGTGAAGTTTGGTAGCGATATCAACGTAATTAGTGTTCCTGGGGTGAATTTGGGGTCGATCAATAATTTTTAAATAAATAAGGTTGAGTTGCGTATGCTAGGCGTGACTCTTATGGTTCATTAAAGTAACGTTATACGCAAAAAGTATGACTTAAAAGAAGCCGTGTCTAAAATTGTGAAATACATGCTTCATTGGGTCGAGCATGTTGAAGGGGTGAATGAAAAAACAAATTTATGATGCAAGAGTAACATGTGCACAGGAGGTAGGTAGCATATCCAAGAATTAATAGGACATGTGTTAAGAGTAGCCGTAACCGACGAACATACAGGCGTAGATGTTGAAGAAGTGACTGAACAGAAGTCCGTAATCGGATTACCTCTCTTACGGGTTACAGGTGTTTGTATGTTTATTTTTTGAGTGTCCTCTGTAATACTGATGGCCTCCTTGACGTATCTGTTATCGGCGAACTTGGCTAGTTTCGTGAATGTGAACGAAGATGCCTGGCGAAACCAAACTTGGTTTCTAAATTCCGGTCAAACTGCACAAAATGCAACTGGCCTGCTGAATCATACGTACAGAAAGGCTTAGCGCGGGTTTTCTTAAGTAGGGGTTTTACATCCAGGTCTTGTACAGTTTTCATCGAACTTATAACACGAAAATGTTATAGAGGGTGATTCTATAATCATAAACATCCACTTCAAGAAGTTAAGTCAGAAATATATTTTTATTACGGAAGTTCAGGAAGGTTGTTTCCTCATAAATAAAATACACCACCGTCTTCCGCAAAAGAAAATAAACCTTAAAACTAAATTACTTTCGTTTCCAATTCGTTTCTCCGCCTGGTTGCTAGTAGCTTGAAATATTTAAAATATAACCACAGAGAGAAATTTTAAGGAAAACTCTTCAGTTTAAGAGAAAGTTAAAGTCAAATTTGACATTAAGTGAAATCGATGCTACGTTAAGTAAAAAAAAAAAGTTTGGTTGTATATTCTGCACTATATTATGTTTAGTTTAGTTCTTAAATAAATATGCGCTCACGCCCGTAATCATGGAAACCATATGGAAATCCATGATCTCTGGCCCCAGAGGGGTAGCCAGAGATCATGGATTTCCATATGGCGATCCTAGCACATCTTCTTCTGCATCCATACATCTACGCTACATATATCGCCCTCTTTTAGTAAGCCACTAATCTGATCGATATAAGTTCTCCTGACGCGATCCCTACATACACTGCATTTTTTTTTCGTTTCTCTCTTCATTCATCCTTTCAACATGCCCGAACCACCGAAGCATACCTTTCTCAATTCTTGTCACAACATCCACTTTTAAGCCACACTTTTCCCGTATAACGCTATTTTTAATCATAAAAAGTCACACGTAACATACTTCTTAAGGATCGCATCTTAGTATTCAGTGTAAGCACAGTGGTAATACTTTCCATTCCGCTGGTCTCCTTGATTCTTAACATTTTTAACAACCACAACTTTAAAAATATTAGTAAACAAATTACTTCTTTTAAATTACCTGAGAGGTTTTGTGTATGTTCCCAATACAGATAAAAACAATCTAGCTTGGATCGGGGTAGCTTTAAAAGATATCAAGCTACAAGGATGTATAAAATTTCACCTCAACATAGTGATAGTATTTAGCTCAGTTTTTATATGCTTTATTTGGAATATTAGATCAATCACGTCGTCCATTGTCTGCAACCTCCTTTCTTAAAATATGATGAATTATGACTCTCGCTATTAGGCGTGTACAATTGTTGTAAATACCCACATCTTGTTATCTCCTTAGAGAGTTACGCTTCTGTGTTACAGATTCCAAAATAATAAGTTATCAACTTTTCAAATAAAACCTCGAAACTTTTAAGGAAAATTCCTAATAAAAACAAGAAGCTGTCCCAATTTACGAGTTAAGTTAGCGCTTGAACTACATAATGTTTAATTAAATTATTTTATAGATGGCGTTATTCTTAATCTTTATTATTAAATATAATGTATTTTCATCAAAGACCAAATTTTGAAAATTTAACTACAAATAGTTATAATAAAAGTCAAGTTAATAATCCGATAAAAACGTATAATTAGAAAAAAAGGCAAATCAATGAAGATGAATATGTTGCAACCA
Organism: Papilio glaucus; assembly: GCA_000931545.1. NCBI lineage: Eukaryota > Metazoa > Arthropoda > Insecta > Lepidoptera > Papilionidae > Papilio > Papilio glaucus. The sequence goes on along the minus strand of JWHW01030552.1, from coordinate 127,688 downwards.
TCCAGTTTAGTAAAACTAGTACTAAAAGATTAACAGTGTTTTTCAAAACAAACATAGTTTGGCGTGCTAACTACGGCGGACATATCAACGTCCTTTAGGGAATTATTACAGCGTACAGTTAAACACTTCCCTCGTGCTACTACATTTGCATGGAGCACGATAACAGAATATTTATAGCATCATTATTATCATTCGAATAGTTGTGTAATTCCCAACCGGAGTCAAAAATCTAGATGATGTTTCTCTCTTTGTCTCTCTTTTCAATCGAAGGTCGCGCATTGCTGCCAACCCATTGCTCGCAACAAAGATCGGTCCCCTGATGCCCTCTTCCAGTGGACTCCCGCAACCTTGACCAGATCATCGGTCTAGATTGTGGGATACCCAAACTGCGTCGATCGGTATATGGCTGCCATTCCAGAACTTTTCGACCCAATCGGCCATCCGTTCTGCGGGCAATGTGTCCAGGCCATTAAGGTTAGCAACGCTGTGGGCAATGACAGCTGCTTTGGTTCTACTGCGGATCACATAACTCCTGATACGATCTCGTAGAGAAACTCCTAGCACTGCCCTCTCCATTGCCCTTTGAGTGACCTTGAGCCGTTTAATGGAGGCCACAGTGAGGGGCCACGTCTCAGAACCATAAGTCATCACTGGAAACGCACGCTGGTCGAAAACTTTCGTCTTGAGACACTGTGGTAAGTGTCGGGACGAGAAGATATCTCGAAACTTCTCGAACGCTGACCATCCGAGTCGTTTTCCTACGTATGTGTCAACGTCATCAACAATTATCGCCATGTTTTAGTCAACTATACAGTACAATTATACAGAAACCTTAATTACTTATATCTATCTACTATCATGAATCACTCCGTCTATTCGTGGAATCCGTTAGCTGCAAGTAGATAATGAGTTGAAGACACGTTGACTACCTTTAATGGACCGAGATGGGGATACACAGAAAAAATCCATTTTTCTACTTAGATTTAACTACATCGTTGGTTATTGAGTATTAATATGTTTTTCTTATTAATCTTTGTAGGTAGAACGTATAAAAGCATATACATTAAAATCCAATGCTTTTATATAACTGAAACATAGGCTTCTAGTTTTTTTAAGCCGACTACATTCGTATGTGGACATTAAAAAGCTTTTGTTAAACGTAAGCATTTTCGCTATTGTTTCTCTGTCATATTTTATATGGATTCTTGATATTAAAGAAAATATTATAAATAGAACAAAAAGAATTTTAATTAAGAAAACTTTATACTAAAATCGTGCTACGTTAATTATTAGGAAAAGCACAATTCCCGAAATGTATTCTATAACAGACAAATTGTATCTAGAGGACCCCATTAAACGGCTTTTACAAAAAGTTCAAGCTCTAGGAGTCAAAGCATATGAACATAAGGTGTCATATAAACTCAGGATTTGGACTCTGACAGTGAGAATAGTCCGTTAAGGCTGGCATAGCGAGGGATAGGTGTGCTCGGTGTTTCTTTAAAACTTATAATCCGGACAAGATATAGTTGTATCTTGTAGATATAGTTGCTAAAGTCATAGTTAAAGCTACCGACACATGTGGAATAAAAGTCTTGGAATGCAGGCCACCAATCTCAGAGTACACATTTGATAGGAAAGATGGAGATAATCTTGCAAAATTAGTGGCTTCTGGCATAATGGAAGAACAAATACTATTGGGTTGGAGCCCTATACGTCAGTTTGACCAAAGCCGCATCACGCTCGATTCCACCGTCTCCGATGCTCTCCTAGTAGGAAATATGTCAAGATAGCATAACATCGTAAGAAAAAAGTCATGGATGGAGGAGCACGATTGAAGGAAGATGACGTAAAGACCTCGTGAAGTCGTCAGGAAGCTATTGGATACGGAAAGTGGAGGACCACACGTTTTGGAAGGTATGGGTTAAAGCTAATGTCCAGCAGTCTGATTCACCTGATGTAGGATAAATCAAGAGTATGTATAGCATTCTTCAGGCACCTATTTATTAAAAAACGAAACTTTTAGTGACGCGACAAAACAAAGCCATGCCATAACTAACATCGAGTGATCCCACTTGACCTACTTCTCGATTGCACTCAGTGTTGCTCGCTTCGAAAACCGCTGACGGTTTCTGCCCACTTACCTTCGACCAAACAGACGCTATCGCTATCGCATATCAAATTTTAAACAATCATGTTGTCGGAGACGCAAAGTTTCGTTGCCTATAGTGATACTATAGGCAACGAAAATTTGCGTCTATCACGTTATAAATAAAATAAATAATCGCAATAATACCTATACGTCGTACCCGTTTTCTGTAAGCACCACTTGTATCTACTTCTGTCGGTACATTCCTTCAACAACTGCTGTCTTGCCTCTACCACTGTTTTAACTACGGGTCTATGTAATCGTCAAACTTTTAACAAGTAATAAAAATTAATTTTTCAAATAGATTTTAGTATTTAATGGAACCAAATGTCTCCAACCTACGCTTTATTTATAAGCTGGCGTCGAATTAATGAGCTCCTAGTATTACGCATGCATCTCTCGTTGCATCTTATGAAAATTTCATGAGAGATAATTCAAATGTAATTTATTCCATCTAGTCCTGTGACGTCATATCGACCGTAGC
>JWHW01030552.1:81434-100260 GCA_000931545.1 Papilio glaucus | reverse complement strand
AAGTTTCACGAAATGTTCAGATTGACCTAGAGGGTGATCCTTTGAAATTTGATAGAAAGAAAGAAGAAAGAAAGAAAACAAATTTATTGTCACAGAATTACACAAATAAAAAATAATAATAAAAAAAAAATACACTGACTTACAGCAACAATAATTATAAAATTTGACAAAAATCATAATACTTAAAAGTGTAAATAATTATAAAGTGTGACAAAAGGTAGACAGCTCAGCGTATGCAGGGACGGACTATACCGTCCTTGCGCTGGTTTTCAGCTGTCTCCTTATTAAAAAAGTAAATAAATAATTAATAAGACAAATATTAAAAGAAAATAAATATTATACATTTATATCTCATATTACATATACATACATACACATACATATATACACATATAAACATATATGTATGTTTATACTAAATACATACACAATCAATTCCGATTATAAGCATGAAATCTGGCTATTTTTTAATATACATGATAGCGGTAGGTAATGATAGCGGTAGGATGAACATCATTAGTGATCCGATCCGGGAGAATCCGAGGCGGGTCACTAGTTCTTAATAAAGTAATTTAATCTTATCCTAACCTAAAAATGCGAAGCGAAGTATTTTGTTACGCTTTTAAGATTCATCAAATCGTAATGATATTTGCACAGAAAAAACATAAGGTTATTTTTCCTCGAAAATAATATTGAAATTACAGTTTTATCCTCATAACCCTGATCAGGATTTAAGAAGAATTGTAATCTAATTATTGTATTTTCAATCTCATAAAACTTACACACATAGACATCAAAACTAGTGGAGCTCGTTACGTAATTCTTTGTTATATAAATTTTTATCTAGATGGCGTTATTCTCAATATTGATTTATTTTCTCCTGATGAGTCCGGTCAGTATTCCCTCCTTTCAGCCGACAGTAGTCCTCTGCTGGAGGTCTCCCAAATTGTTTGCCACAATGATCGATACCCTGCCTCAACTTTAACCAGATCGTCGGTCTATCTTTTGAAAAGGCCTACATATGAAGGTAGGAAGGAAATATTAAGTTTTGCAATTCTTAGGGTAATATCGGTCTCATTGGTTCTGGTGCGGATCAAAACGTTTATTATGCGATCACGCTCACATATCACTCTGGGCATTGCCCTCTCTATTGTCCTTTGAGTGACCTTGAGCCTAATTGTGCTCGCGGTGATGGGCCACGTTTCAGTGGCAACACACACTGGTCATGTAACTAGTATCAAATGTACTTGATTAATCTAAAGTTAACCTAGGAAAGCTATTGCATAGATTATTTCACTTGCAGAGCGTTCGACGGCGATCAAAAGAAACTCATAAACTACATAGTGAGAGCGGGCAGCTCGTTCCACAACCGCGGAGGTTATCAGGCGAGAATAAATAAGGTACCGGGTAATTATTGTGTGTGTACATCTGATCCGCCCCGGCTTAGCTCGGGTAGCTGAATCTATAGGGAACATCGCCTTTTATAAACGTAGACATACACCCGTAAAAAATAAAAAAAATCCATTTTCCACGATAAAAGTAGCCTGCGTGCTATTCCAGACTATAATCTATCTCTGTGCCAAATTTCATCCAGATCCGTTCAGACGTTTTTGCGTGAAAGAGTAACAAACATCTATAAATACAAACTTTCGCATTTATAAATTTGGTATAGATATTTAAAATATCTATTTCGTGCCTATAGCCTAATTGTTAAGGGTTTTATCGAATAGGTCGTGGGTTGGAATCCGACATTCGACTATTGTTGTAAACAATGTCCTTGTCCTAAGTTTACTTGAAATGGCTATAAGAAATAATAGTAAATTATTCTATAGTTTAGTAGTTGGGGGCTAATTTTTCGCAAATCCACGACTAGCGCTTATTTTTCGTAGTTTCCAATATTAAATTATTCCAATAATCCAATATTTCAGTATCGTATTAATATTTCAATTTTACCTTTACGTGTAGGTTTGGGTCAGTCGAGCGGTAAAAAACTGTAGACAAAACATTCTCAGTGCTGACTACGGTCGTACTGTACGACTCAATATAATCGGGAAATGGGCAGAGAGTTAATGATAAAAAAGATATCTATCTTTACTAATAACGTAACAAATGTAACGGTGCACTAATGTCAAATCTGTCACTGATCGAATGGAAAATGATCAGAATTCCGTTTACAGTGAATTAATGGAATCAAAATTAAACAATATGCAAACTAGAATTGTTTTACGAGTAACTAGCGCCATCTAAGTTAATACACCAAATATTATCATGTCGGTGATGCGATCTGACCTTTTGCGCCTACACAAAATCGAAGAACTCAATTAAGACATTAATATAACTTCTACTTTCTTCTCAACAGGCCTTCTTTCCGCCAAATTACGTACCAGGCAACGCTGACTACGATTTCTCCCTAGCGCGCCTCGACCGGCCAATGCCGATCGGTAGGAACATCGCCGTCCTCAACCTGCCTTCCAAAGACTACTTGATCAAGACTGACGACATCCTCATTGTCACCGGATGGGGGAGCACAGATGTAATTAAAACTTTAATGCTAAAATGCTAAGATCGAAGTGAAGTATTAATTGATATAAAAGACCAAAAACCGAAGTGTGACCGAAGTGATATAAAAGACCAAAGACCTTAAATCAGTGTTTTGTTTATTTATTTGTAGCAGTGGTAGAGTCCGCAACAACAACATCTGTTTCACGAATTGGCCGGCTCGACTGGTGAAATACCACGACCTCACAAAAAACAGGCGTGAAGTAGAAGTACTCTGCGTTTCGTCTGATGAGTGAGGTGCCGGAGGCTTTAATTCTAGTCCATTGATTTCAATCAAAGTATAAAATTGAACAAAAAATAATTATATTTTAATTATTATTTTTAATCTTAAGATTCGACTTACGAAATGTTTAAATCGCATCCTTAATTAAAAATCCTTGCTTATAGTCACTAAATTTAAAATAATTAGTAAATTTGTTTAAAATAAACCAGAACAGGTGATTTCCTGGTAATTGAAGTAATATTTAAAATTATTTTAACAAATAAATTAATGGTTTCTTTTCTGCATTGTGTTTCAATATGGGCCTAATTGTGGACCTCTTCACATTCCACCATTTTATAATAATAAAATTATGGTAAAGTGAAGAGGATTTGACAGAGGAGGGGATGGATAGGAAAAAGAAATAACCTTCATTCTGTCTATCTCCTCTGTCCATTAAAGGTTGGCAATGCATCTGCAACTTATTAGCTTCTTGTAGATTTACCACTAGTAGGCGGACCGCTTGCTCCTATGCCATCTTCTATATGAAAAAAAATAGCTTTCTCCGGTTCACCTTTATACGTTAAATTGTAACTGATTCGTTCAGTTTATAACATCGTTAGTAAATATTCAATTTAAATTTTACGGTGACGTAGACATTTGATAGATTGTATAATTTTCAACTGTTTTAGCAATCAGGGTACGGCAACATCCCAGACCGGCTGCGCTTCGTGCCGGTGCCCGTCATGCGCGGGGAGGACTGCCAGCAAGCGTACCGCTTCTACATCACGCCGCGCATGATGTGCGCCGGCTACGCAACCGGCGGCAAGGACGCTTGTAATGTAAGATGTACCTTTTTAAAAATCTATCACGAAAACACTACACCTGTGCCCAATAATTTATCACAATGACGCACCGCCGACTAATCTCTACGACACGGGGAAAATGCCAAATCAACAATTGTAAAACCATTGTCACATCATTGTGACACGATTGTGTTAGTTAAAACTATATCGATACGCAACTATCGATGCTCATACACATCTAAAATATCTTGAAAATTTTAAGACACTGTTCCAATCTGCATATGTTAAAAGGATTTATAAATAAACATCATTTTTGTACGCCTAGAATGGCTTAGAAATTATTTCTAAATTCCAGCACGATTCCGGTGGGCCGGCGGTGCGCGATGGTATACTTCTAGGCATAGTTTCCTTCGGAGGAAAGAAATGTGGCGACCCTCAGTCCCCGGGAGTGTACAGCCGGGTGTCGGAGATCACGTCCTGGGTGGAGGCGACAATCACCGCGAATGAAGCTAGTAGTGTACCCGAACTTGTGCCTAAGATATTGAAAGCTCGACAAAGGGAGAAGGAACTTCAAAAGTGAGACACTTATTTTTCATTTATCTGATCGCTACCAAACTTTAAAAAAATTCATGAAAATCATTCCAGCCGTTTCGTAGTCTATGGGGAACATACATACACAAGTCGCATTTTATGTATATCGATTTATGCAAAAAAATAAATAAACAGGAAATCCCTCAACCCGTTAGATGGTGTTAGATCTTACGCCGTCTAAAAGATTTCGTCTGCGAAGCCTCATGTTGCTTATTTGTAACTTTGTTGAAAGCAATAACAATTTAAAATTTTTGACTTAGGGGTTGGATTAATTAGAAATCATGACATGATAATAAAACGACTAATTACTTTAGATACATACATTTATGTATCTAAACTAATAAGTTATTTTAAAATAAAATTTAAAATTTTAATCAATAAATAGACGAGGAATTATTTTTAAAAATATACTTAAAACATAAACTTTAGTTAAGTAATTCACTAACCTATTTGAGGACGCTGTCGACAACCCCGGCTCTATAAAATACCAGTGATCCGCCCCGGCTTCGCCCGGGTGGTCGTTTCGGAATGTATAGGAAACATCGTCTTTCGTAAATGCCCCTGTAAAAAACAAACATAAGATTATCCCACGGGAACCGTAGATTTTTCCGGGATAAAAAGTAGTCTATGTGCTATTCGAGACTATAATCTATATTCGTGAAAAATTTCATCCAGATCCGTTTAGCCGTTTTAGCGTTAAAGAGTAACAAACATCCATACATACAAACTTTCGCATTAAATAATATTATTATATACGTATAGATTAAATATCTTAATGACTTCTAACAGATTCAAAGCTCAAGTAGAAGATAAGAAAAATAAAATCAAGAACTGGTTACGTGAGACCCTGAGCTCTCCTACATTCCTGGAGTTAGCGAAGAGGAAGCTCAAAGAAGCTGGTTTCAATCTGAGGAAGAGACACAGAAGAACGTACAGAGAAAGTGATTTCATCATGGATGACAGTATAATGGACGATATAAACCTGACAAATCAGATCAATGAGAGAATACTGGGAGAAGGTGAAGACAATGAAGCTGAGGCATTACTGAGAATGATGGCTCTGCAAGAGATCATGGATGAAAAGAAAGAAGATGAAGTTGGATACAGAAATTCAAGCAGGAAAACTAGTGCAAGAGAACTTATTGCATATATTACTTAAATTAAATCATAAAAAATAACTTTGGCAACTGTAACCACTAATATTTAAATTTAATAATTTCTTATATTTTTTAAAACCTAATTTAAAAAAGATTTAATAAATACATTTAAACCTGTTATTCGTTGACGACAAAATTCAAGCCGTTTAAGAATATTTTTTAAACTACATATTAAACAGTAAAACTGTTTGTTAATTTTTTGCTTAATCCCAAACGTTTATTAATTTCTTTTCATTTCTTTAAAATTTTAAGAATATAACAATAAAGTACAGCCTGCCAGGGTTCGAACCCACGACCTACAGTGCGTAAGTCGGGGCATATAAAATTTTATGATTATTAAAATAAACATTACGCCTATAATATTTAAATAGCAAAATCTATCATAATGTAGTTTGCTGAGTTTTATTAGAAATGATCTAAATAATTTACAATATTGTATGTTTCAAAAAGATTTAGATTCTTTTCTTATATTTATTTGTGTTCTTTCTGTATAAAAATAATAATAATAACGTCGAGATATTTGTTTAATAAGAGTTAAAAAGAATCAGTGGCGACATCTATTGGAGATTCCAATTAGTAAAATAAAATTGATGTAAAAAAATAAAATAAATGAAAAGATAAATTAATAACTAATTTAAACGTATATTGTATTTCAAATATTTTATGCATGCGTTAATGTTTTACTATGATACGAAATATTTTCTTTATTTTTTTAATTTTGCGAGCAATGCTGTGAACATTGACATCTATGGTAATGTAGCAAAAACTTTCAGCAACTTGTTCTACTACTAGATACTAGATGTCGCAATCTAACTTTCATACACTAATAAAAACAAAATTATAAATGATTTGTTTGCGTAGTATTTTATTATAAAAGATATTTTATTTCCATTTAAGTTTGGGCTTAAAAAAAATAACCTAAATTAATTGATACCACAATAAGCAGTACGAAAGTGAAATCTTTCCGTATACAAATTTAAATAAATTTGGCAACTGTGTGCCGGTTTAAAATTTACATAATAATCCGCAACACCACTTAGCGCAGTAATCAGAGTATCAGCCTAAATTATCCATGACACTGTCAGATTATAAACATCGTTAGTTTATAATCACAATAGCAATTATGAACTGACGGCAAATTGTGAATTGAACGAATCTTTCACAAAACGCAACCCACTTTGATCTGTTTAATATATTATTTTTATCTGTGCACTATCTGCTCTGACTTCCTGTACTTCGGCTCATTGATCCAAATCGATGGTGATATTGATCGTGACGTGAAAAATAGAATAAATGCGGGATGGATGATATGACGACAGGTCACGAGCGTGACATGCGACCAATGAATTCCCCTTAAAATAAAGGGTAAAATTTACAAAGCCATCATAGGACCTGTCATAATGTATGGATCGGAGTGCGGTTAAAGAAGAGTGCATGCGGCAGAAATGCGAATGTTGAGATGGTTGTGTGGAGTAACACGAATGGAAAAGGTACTCAACGAGTATATTAGAGGATTTTGGAAAGTTAAAGAGTAAAAGGTTAGCATTGTATGGGCTTGTTATGAGGAGGAAAGAATGGCATGTGACAAAGAGAGTTTTAAATATTAATGTCGAGGGATATATCGGTAGGTGTAGGCCTAAAAGATGGATGGATTGCGTGAAAGGTGCCATGATTAATTCAGAAGGGAGTGACAACCGAAATGACGGATGAAATATCGATGTGAAAGTCGAAAACCAGTTATACCAACCCCACTTAAAAGGGAAAAGGGCAGGAAGATGATGATTTTCATATTTAACTATCAGGTACAACCTAACAAACTTAACCTTTACTTATCTTTCATTCTAACTTATACTTAAGCGAAATAACACAAGCAGAATATCAGTTCACGATTTGCCGTCAGTTCATAATATTCCTATTGAGATTATTAACTAACAAAGTTCACAATCCGACTTATACAAGTTAAATTACGAATCTGCCACACCTAGATGTCGCTGTTATAATCCATTCAAATAATTCCGATCCTTTTAGCAAATGTTTAATCACATTTTTATCTCGGCAACGTTTGCAATGCAAAGACGCCTTATCAATGCACGTCCAGGAAAAAATACACGAGGAGATCATCGCACGATAGCAAACTGCAACGACTGATAAAAATGCATACAACGAGGTCAACAGACAGCATTCTTTAATATTATATACATATTACGTTCTACATTGGACGGAACAGAACCAGTACAATACAGTAATGTCAAGTTTATAATTCAGAGGACTTGGTCTTTCAGCATCTCTTCTATGAGATTAAACTATTATGGTTGTTCCAGTCGATTCATGGAATGCAACAGATGTCGCAGCTGAGACAGACAGACAGTTAATGGATATACTGGGGACCAAATTAATAGTAAGTGATCACCGCTGCCCATGTCTAACCATTCACAATATTAAAGGAACTGTAGGTGCGTTGCCGGCCTTTAAGGTATGAGTACAGTCTTTGCTTGAAGAACCTGAAATCGTATTGCTTTGGAAATACCGCTGGTGACAGATCATTCCACGACCTTGTAGAATATTTTAATATGTATTTTATCATTTGAAGGATAGAATTGATTTTTGAATGTGAAAAATAGATGCCTTCTTCTTGTGATACTCTCAATAGTCAAGATCGTAAAATGGGTGAAAAGTCATTCGACTGTCAATGCTTCGTATTTATATGTATCTTATTTAAAAGTATATCTTCTTAACAATGGTACAGCAAACAGCAGGACCTGTACTGACCAGAATAGAACTTGGCGTGAAGAAGAAGCACGTCTGCGTTTCGTTTGTAGTGCCGCGGGCGGACGTTACCATACATTTTCATCATCTTTTCTGATCTCTAGCTTCCTTACTCTTCTTAAACACTGAGAATGTTTACGGGTCACTAACATCAGGTGAAACCCATGTTATTTTTTTTCTTTTTTTTTTTGATTGTTTGTTTATTCCAGATTGACCCAAAAACTACTGAACCGAATTTAAAAATTATTCCACCAGTAGAAAGGTGTTCTACCAGAGAGTAACCAAGTCTATATATTTTTTTATTAACCGACAGTAACTGGTACAGGCTGCTTGTGAAAAATGGAGTCATGTTTCATCGAACGCTTTTTAACTTCAGAGTTGTTGGTGAAATTCCCCTGTAAAATCTTCGCGTTCTAAAATTATCGGTCATAATAAGGCCCTAGACCTCGTGACCGATTGGCAGCACACACCTGGTGTGTTCCCTAGGAGGCCACTGATTTCCATATCGTACAACGACGTCGAAATTATCAACAGATATCTATTATTTTTTATAATCTGCGTAAAATACTTTGTGTTCATTCATGATATAACATGGTGCAATATACGATGATCGAGCTTGACTTACAGTTGAAGTAAATGACCGAGTCTGTTTGGTCCCTCGAGCCGGAACATTGTCGCTTCTAGAGCAATGGCCCGTCTATTTATTATTTTCATAGCGGATGATAGAAAGAAGTTAGTAAGACATATGATGTTACGTTTTTAGGTCGCAGTTCTACTTTTTTAGGGAAGAAAACTCATGATGGAGCCTAAAATTATTTAAACTTTCTTGAGATATTTTTTTAATAAACTAATATAAATGAGGGTTTAACTCATGTGTAGTCCGTGTACCGACTAGTTCCGAGCCCCTCCTTAGGGTGAGTGGGACTCGGATTAGTGATGAAGCCAACTATTATTTTTTATTACTATAAAAGAACGAGGAGGAAGAAAAGTAGAAACTTGATAGTTTATTTAAAAAACGTGGTAAATTAAGTAAAAAAAAAAGCTTATAATTATTTCTATTTTGAATAACGAAGCTATCACAAATGTTACGAACTTCTTAACATTACAAATGAGGCAGTGTCTTTAACTACACTGTAAAATGTACAAAAAGCTCCAAAATTGAATTAATTGGGGCGCGATGATATAAAATAGCCGGGAAGTAAATAGAGGCGGTTCGATTCTTCTCATTTTGCACGGCTTGCGTAAACCGGTGGTCGAGTCTTGCGCGCTCAGCTACAGGATGTTTCTATTTGCATATACAAATACGATTACGCAAAATGATTATGATGTGGTGATGCAATAAACAATATTTCGGGTAATCTTTGAATAGTTCGATTTCCAAAAGGGATAATGAACCTGATTCATCTATCAACTCTTTTAGATCTGAGAAGTAATGATTGAATGTTTTGATGTGGAAGAACTTGAAACTATATTATTAACACACCTGTGTCTGCAGCGCAGTCGTTAGAGCACCCCAGATACCAGTATTTTCCCCCAGAATCGAAACTAGTGTCCAAAAAGGAATTATATTTTCCAAATGTTTGCTATTCGATCAGATGCCACACTAATTGGGTCCTTAAAATCTAACATCGATTTAAAACTGTGAGTCGCTTATTCAAAAACTAGTTGTGGTGTGTGACTTCATTCGCGTTTGTACGATTAAAAACCTATTTTCCGATTTCCTGGCCGAATTTCCATAAATTTTCACTTAGTGTTCACGTTCCTGGTTCCAGTAATTTCGACTGTGTTGTTCAATCAGATATATTTCTCTTGTATATAAATTAACTATTAAAACTTCTATATATGAATCAACCTGTATAAGCAGCGTTCCGGTCCAGTTGTCCAAGTTGCCTGACAATTGTGGTCACTTATGTAACACCCTGTAGCAACTATTTCTATTCAATCTCCATCGATTACTATATTACGTGTCGCTTTCGTTCGCCGGCGCCCGAATTGATTGTACAAAATTCGATTTCTTTGTCACGGTCATTTATAATTAGTGCCAGATATAATTGAAATTAAATGAAAGGAAAATGTTAAATAAGCTCCCACTTATTTGTAACACTTTCGGAATTAACACAGGTACTATCCGAACCTCTACGTATTTTCCTATACTAATATAAAAAAGGGAAAAGATTTGATCCTTTGCTTGTTCCGGATAAACTCAAAAACTATTTAATCCTAAAAACCTAATATTTTATCTACAATTAAAAATTATACTAAATTATTTTATACAGAATTTATGGATATCCTGGTACGCTCTTGAATTACAATTTTTATAACGACTCCACTAAGTGTATTGGAATTAAAACTAAATAATATGCAAAAAGTATAGTTGCAAGTATAGCGCCATCTATTGAACACATAATGCACTCGAACGTGACGCGAACGTAGGTTTACCTCTACCGAAAATCACTAAGTTTTCGGCTCGGAAGTTTACACTTTTTTTTTTACTTATTAAAATCACAATAGTTTCTTATATTCTACTTCATCATCTGCCGACTTTCGTCCACTGCTGGACATTGGGCTGCCCATCTATCGCCACAAGGATCAGTTCCCGCCGCCCCACATCCGTTGCTTATAATTACACTGTGTAATAAAATCTTCTTCGAAATTAATAACTGACAATGACATTGATAACTCAGAGTTTGTTGCCGTCCCGGTGCACAAAGTATTTCAATAAATGCATACATAAATAATATTGTAAGATTTAGTTGTTCGTGCACACAATGATTACTGAACTAATTCCGCTGATTTTTTGTCGAGAGATTCCCTTTTGTAGAGAGGGAGAGATTGAGAGATTAAGAGAAAGAGATAGGGCGAGATTGAAAGGCCCTTACAACAGAGATAGATTGGGTTGACATGAAAATTTAACTACTATGAAGGGTTGAAATATGTGATTAAAGTTATCATGGGAAACCCAGCAATTCTCAAGTTATTTATAAGTATGTGATTACTAATTTGATAAGAAATAGCTCTATAGGGGTATTTGTTGGTTTTATTATGTATACCAACAGAAGATTTTGATAGAATTTGTACAGAGTTAGATGAAACTTTGAACGAAGTCAACTCTGCGATTTAATTATTCTCCGCAAACGAAGTCGCGGGAAACTGTTAGTTCTAAATAATATGATATATAATTATATCTCAGAATTGAACATGCGATGCTTGAAGTGTCAACGAGTTGCAGAATAAGCGAAATACCTGACCATCGACCAGCGACAATGGCGGTCGACTGCTTCGCGGAACGATTGTCTTGCGAAAGCACACAATCGAGTTATTTTGTTTCTTTGTAAATTAGTCACCTGACCACCCATGAGTACCTTCCATCATAAATATAAATAAAAGTTTAAGCTTTATTTTTTATTTTGTATTCATGACTAAGGGTTTGAACGAGAAAATCCATAGTTCGACGCCCCACAAGATGTCGTCGAAGATCCAATACTACCCTTAATGTATCGATTTTGAAAATCTTTTTACAGTCGATACTTTTTGTATCCAGATTGGCCCCATTTAAATTTTTTCCCTAACCGATAAGTGGTTTCAGAATTATTCAGGATTTTCTCGAATTGAAGTCGATTTTTTTGAAGTTTTACTGCGCTTAAATTATAATTGTAGGTTATTTGAGAAGAGTCACATTGTTACTTTAATTACTTTTGCCTCAAGCTAATACTCGAGTGCTTAGACTACGACCAGAACATTTGAAGCCAATTAACATTGTTAAAGTCGAACTAGTAACTGTTTTATGAATTGGCCGTAGAAAAACCGAAAAAGAAACAAAAGTATACAACTGGTAATTAAGTCACAGTCTCCTTCCTTTTCCCACCTTTTTCATCTTTGATTTTTCTTATAATTTTTATGGAAAAAGGTGGCAAACGGGCGAGTGGTTCACCTTATGTTAAGTAGCCGGTACCCATAGACAACAAGCAAATGAGTTGCAGATGAGTTGCCTACCCTTATTAAACAGAGGATATACTGGAAAAAGGATATTTCCCTTTGCTATTCATCCCCTCCCCCGATGCTGTTGAGGACGGGGTAGGGGATGAACAGAAAAGGACCTAGAAAAAGACCTTCTTTTCTACAGGCACACGAGTTGGCAATGCAATCGTAACTCCTCTGCTTAAAATGAAAAGTGGTTGTTTAACATCAGGCGAGGCGATTATTCTTTAACGTAACGCTAAGAATCTTAAGCCCCTCCTCCCCACTGGATCCGCCAATGGGTTTACCATTAGGACTGCCTTCATTAGGGTAACATACTGTTCAAGCGATGCAACTCTTCTTAATCGATTCGGTAATATTCTATTATCGAATTCTGAATGTAGTTTTCGTAGTCAGCGTCGCCTGGTGAATTTTCATTGTTGCGACATTCATAAAAGAACCTCATTTAGTTATTGATGCGTAATTTAGTTTTTATGGTGATACACGCATATCAGCACTGCCAATCACTTTTGAAATATAAATTTATCTTCACTCATCTTCATTCACCATACACTACAAAATACATATAAATATGGTAGAAACCGTGCAGAAGAAATTCGTAAATTACTTGTCTTAAAGAAAGATTACTAAATAAACTGCCTGCATATGACAGACTACACCATTATAACATGATATTCGTCAAGAATAAAATTTTTCTATTTATATAGTAAGCAAAATTTCATATATGTTATTCCGAGACCAAATTCGAGAATGAAAAAATATCATTATCTTAGGACTAGTCTCTCTAAGACTTCTCTGTTGTTTGTCTAAGAGATTAATGATTTCACACAATCAAAACCAAATGTCTAAGCTGACATTGATATATTTCCTTATACAAAATCTATCCTATCTCTTTCTTAAAGGCCGGCAACGCATCTGCAGTTCCTCTGGTGTTGCAGGTGTCCATAGGCGAACGCACCTTGGCGTTCCCGCCGCTCGTTTGCCTCCTTCTCTTATAAAAAAAAAATCATCCATGAAAATCAAAATTAAAATATATTACTACAGTAAAGTTTTAAGACGTCGTGACTTATTTGTTAAATTATTATAAGACTTTTTTTTCTATTCATTAAAATTATATTAGTTTTATCGTTATATGCCTGAACGATTGAAGCATACCTTTCTCAATTTTAGTCACATCATCATTTATTAAGCTAAACCATCCCCTCTATTTATAGTCCTATAATTCATATAAAATTAAACTAGTTTTACGGATTTTTGTTGTTTTTTGTTCATTATCAGTATTTTTGTTCACGTCGTTTCGAGTACTTGACAACAGTCATGGTCAAATGCTACACACTGGGTTGCTACGGTCTGCTCCACCAAAGTCGAATCGTGATACCCACTAACCCGCACTGTACCAGCATGGTAGACTACGGCCCCTTTCCTCTTTCTCGAAATGGAGGTCTGTGTCCCTGCAGTGGTGAAACATACCCAAAAAATGCTGATTTATTATTATAAATATAAAAATCATTATCTGAACCTATCATTCAGATTCACGCCTTCACTTCTGTACGCATTAATTTTCAAGATATTTTATTACCTACCACTGCAATGTGTAACCACACAAAGGTCATTTTTATTTCGATAGCAAAATTTTCAAGCATTCAGTGTTTCCTTCACGATATAGCCGGCGCATGTGTAGATGACGTTAATATTCTAGTATGTAGTTAGGGCCGGCGTTAGAGCGAGTTTCCCGCGCGGGAGTAGCGGAGGCTGCGCGGGGAGCGGGGACTGCGCGGGGGGAACGGAGGCTGCGCGGGCGTCGGTCGCCGACCCGCCGTCCTTGCACGTGCGTCTGTACAGCCGGACGAGATACTGACACTTGCATTCATTTACATTTAGGAAGTAGCGAACTAGCAATAGGCCAATTTTGCCATTTTCGAGACCGTTCCAACTTTTTGCGTTGTACACATGTCCAGAATAACTACTTGTTTTATATGTATATACTTCTATGTTTCAACTATCTAATAAAGTGTCGAGGCCTTATCCTTACTATATCTCAAGAGCCAGCGCCGATTTGACCTTCGTCATTTTATAAAAAAATGAAAGTTTATCTTTGTATGTCCCTCATAAAGATTAAAACGACCCGCAAGTATGAGGTTTGGATAAAGGTAACTTTGAAAGATATCAGGTAGGAAAGGTGTGTATAAAATTGCACCTTAACTTCTTTAAAGAACTTCGACGTCAGTGTTCGTAACACTGACGTCGAAGTTCTTAAAGAGGCTATCTGAATTTATTACAAAGCCTGATGCCTGTGGACTGTCAAACGCTTGTATTTAGAATCCCAGCCTGGACAGATCATTCTCAGTGGAGGACGTAATTCCGCCTTCACTATTAATTTGCAAAAGCAACTATGTATTTCATTAATACTATTCGTTAGTCGCCGGCTCTTATTTTATTATTCAGTGTTTTCTTTTACCAATATTTCTTATCTGTCACTCATCCCCTTATTTATAAGAGCTTAATTCCCCCTTAAGGCTTTTGGATGGACTAATGAAGTGGTTGTATCAGTATTTACGTTAGTAAAGCAATTATAAATATATTCTTATGTTATTTAAAGACACATCTAGTATAACATTTCAACGACTGCACATTTAACAATCGTATTTATTTTGCAATATCCAAATCTTGCAAATCTTTTAGAATCTCTAACGTAGCATTGTGTCACTAATTTTATTAATTTACAAACCACAAAACACTTCCTAGCCTTGTGTCTGCATGACAGCGATGAACTTAACTACTGAACGGATTTTCATACGGTCCCCACCAATACTCTAAGGACAGACGTGAGGAAGTTTTAGGTATATAATTCACTAAAGTTTCGTGATTTGTCTAGCAAAATAAAAACAAAACATACTATGCACTGAGATCCAACATTTCGTCCACGTGTACGCTCTCGTACGTCGACCTATAGGTTGACACTCGCCTATGCAGTTTTCGGTAATCAGATGCCACCAGCCCGACTTAGTCGACATTATTCCGATCTATTTACGTTAAGTTATATATTACATAACGGCCTTGAATATTTTCTATTGTAAGCACAATAGTGGCCAGCGTAAAACCAGTTTAATATTTGTGACAGCCCTAGATTAGCAAATTTTATGAATAACTTTGTAAATGTACACTTAAAAACTCATTATATATTGTTTCATAGCAAGATAGAATTGTTGCAAACAAACGAACGTCATTCACCAGACATGGCGGCCATAACACTTCTTATACTTTCATCGAAAATGTTGTAATTTTGTGGAAATCGTGATTTTTATTTAGTGAAATTGTAAAGATAGATAACAGTCGCTGAGCCCGCAACAACATCTGTTGCACCTCACACAAGACTGGCGTGAAGTAGGAGTATTTTCTACTCCTACGTTTCGTCCAATCAGTGAGGTGCCGGAGGCCAGTCCTCATCTCCTTGCAACCGTTTCCTACAAAGGACATTGGACGGGGGGTGGCATGAATAGGAGAAGAAAATATACTTTTTCCTTCTCCTATCTATCCCCTTCTCTGTCCATTAAAGGTAGGCAACACATCTGCAACTCAGTTGCTTGTTATCGATGTCTATGCAGTAGGATGTAGCGGTTACGTAACATCAGGTGATAAAAATATTTGTTTACAAAAATTCCATCTTGCTGTGAAACAAGACACTACGGATAGAAGTAACGTCGCTGGTTGGCTTTGCAACCTAAAGGACGCCACTCCAAATATTAGTCATTAAAATCAGTCCAGTAGTAGATACTATACATCTTTATAATACTAACTAATGTAATAAATGCGAACGTACGATTGTTTGTCACACCTTCGTTCCTTATTGGTTCAACCGATCTTCTTGAAATGTAGCACACACGTTGTCAGGGTTATTGAAAAGGACATAGGGTAGCTTTTGTCCCAGAAAAGTGTACCCGAGGGATTTGCTATGATTTTAAAGTTATAGCCATAAGTTATAAGCTATGATATAAAGTTATAAGTTATAGCGTAATATGTTTTAGTAACTTTTGACATAAATTTATATATTAACTAGTATTCCAAGTTATCGAGTTCCAAAAATAAGAACGCATGTGAAGACGCGGGTAACGTCTAGTATTAATATTGGATTATGTTAATTCTACGTAAACTCTGTACAAACGGCATAAAACATCGTGACCTAGGACCTAAATGTCAGTAGCATGACTAACACAGTTCTATAATGTTTAGTTAAAGTTAACTGAGCTGCAAGCTAGTTAACAACTGGATTGTATTGTTAGCATCCTGTTTTACTTCAAAGTTATAACTTTTACGCCGCAATTAAAATTTAGGTAACCAACATATTTTTATTCATACTAGCGACCCACCCCGGCCTCGCACGGGTAGTTTCTCTCTCTGGTATTTGAGTTTTGTTAATTTTTCTAATATTTTTTTCTTTTCTGCTAAAAATAATGTATACAAAAAAGTTGCGTTTTGCACGCAACTTTTATTATTAAAATGAACCTTTTCCAGAAACACCAAAAAAAAATTAGTGATATCGGTCCAGTCGTTCGCGTGATGTGACCAGTAAAAACTAATTTTTTATATACATAGATTATAAATTAATAGAAATTTTACCGTCACATTGTAACAACGACCCTATTTTTTTAAGATATTTAATATGATCTTTTTCGAGACGACGAGTATACCAGATGGTATTTGACAATGACTCGTCAAATTGTTTATTCGTTCATTCACAATGACATTATAATACAAAAAATGGGAGCCCCTTAAATATTTATTTGTTTTAATTTAATTATTTATTTTTAAAGTGAATACATAACTAAATATTCTATGAATATTTCAAGCATCTACCTGTTGCCGTTATCAATATCGAGCAAAAAATCACGTTTGTTGTATGAGAGCCCCCTTAAATATTTATTTTATTCTATTTTTTAGTATTTGTTGTTATAGCGGCAACAGAAATACATCAGAAATTTTCAACTGTCCAACGATCATAATAGGGTTCCCGTTTTACCCTTTGGGTACGGAACCCTTAAAAGTAGCAGATTTACCATTAGCGGTCGAAAAGTGAAGATTCAAAATCGCCCCAACTGGATTCCTTTTCTTACGTCATTTATTTAAGTGACAAACACTAGCTGTCCTCTATTTTCTTATTTTCATCACGCTATCCTTTTTACACCATTAAAAGTGTGTGAATATTGCTGTCACTGTCTTTGGAACACTTTTGACCGGTGATTTTGTATGTAACATATCTATGGCATAAAATAATAATTGTTCAGTTTGAAATTTTCCACCCGAGAACAATTTGCTGTACAAAATAATGTGGCTATGTCTTAACGCACCTTAAGAGGTTTTTATGTAAACATGTAATAAGTATGCAGTCCTTTCATAAAGGTACTCCTTAAAAATATGTTGGTTGGTTTAGTTTAGAAATGACGCTTTTTTTATCGATTTTTCTATAAAAATGTACAATTGAAGCAAGGCTCGTACTCTATTGACGTCGACGTGGCCCGAAAAAAACCTTATCACGCCCGAAAGTTCACTGCACGTTGCGTCCGTCCTGTTTTATTTTCCCAAAAGAAATGGCCCTAAGGCATTGCACTCCCCCCCTGTGTGTTGTGGGGGGAGGGATGCGCCAGAGAATTCCACTGTCGCTTTCCGAGCTTTCTTCCGCATCTAGCAGCCTTGAAGTTTTGGCACAGTGAGTGTATGGAGTAGATAGTGTTTACAATTTTTATGGACCAAATGTCGTACTAATGAATTTTTTACTTTTATTTTTTAATTGTGTCAAGATAATATTTTCATGATGAAATTTTGCACACACATTGCCAGGGGTACAGATAATTACATGGGTCATCTATTATCTTAAAATTAAAACAGTTTCTGAAATACATAAAACCTTCATTAACAATATCGGTTTCCATGGTAATGTTTCATGTTTTAACAATAACAACTTTTTTTACTACTTTAATTATACGCGAAATCATTTTAAAAAAATACACACCACGCCTGTAACCTAGAGGCAGAGATCATGGATTTCCATTTGGCGCGATCCTGGCACACCTCTCTCGCTTCTCCCCCACACACATCAACGCGTATAAGCTCGTCGGTAACGGGTATTCCTTATATCGCCCTTCTTTAGTATGTCACTAATCTGATCCATGTCTCTACCAACCATACAAAAAATTCCAGAGTAAAAGAGAGAGAAAGCAAAGGAAACGAATTTATGTTGCACACGTGAGTGCTGGCAGGGGAGGTCCTAGGAGAAAAATATATATCGATCGGATTAGTGACATACTAAGGAGTACGCTTTACTGACAAGTAAGTGTGCGTAGATTTATGGATGTAGAAGAAATGCGAGGATCGAGCCTAATAGAATCAATGATTTCTGGCTACCCTTCTGGATTACGGGCGTGAGCGTATGTATATTTTGAACTAAACATAATGTTTTCAACAAAATATCTGTTTGAAACAATATTATATTGGTTTGAAAATCAGTTTTTCGTTATCTTACATATTCATATGTCTAATATTTTTTACATTAAGTTTTTTTGAGGACATTACTCTCTATTCCTGTCTTTGTTCGCGATGGGAGTGAACGAACGAAATGGGCGAGATGGTTTTTGACTAATACTTTCACCGGGGTGAAGGGCCTGCGCGACGGAGGCCCTTGGCCCTGCTCCTCAGGCCGATGCACTTATCTGCAGCCGTATTAGAGCGCTTACACCGGGTGTCAAAGACCGGGGTAACATAAGTTTTGTCTATCG
>JWHW01030552.1:61123-81384 GCA_000931545.1 Papilio glaucus | reverse complement strand
TCTACCCCTTTACATTACAGGCGGTTACCTTTTTTTATAACAATAAGTAAAGTGTAGATGCTTGTACTATTTAATTTTAAGTTCATTAACCTTTTTCAGTGTAAACTTTAACAAGTATGTCGAAGTATTATTTTGGAAATGCATTGTACGTGCTGTATTATGCGTTTAGTTCGCGAAGTGACATACTTATTGCCCTTGACTTATGACCCTGTGTTGCCCTCTAACTTAACCTTTATGATTCACTTGTACAAACTTGAAATTTTATTACACAGTAAAGGTTGTAAAAAGTACAAAATTAAAAAAAAAACAGTTTGAGCTGTGCGTTGATATATCTTTATATATAGGTATCTTTAAAAAAAAACTATATATATACTCGTATAAGATAGACGTATAAATGGTCCGACGAGGAGTTATACATCTTTTTTTAAACGTTTAATATATGCCAATAATACATCGATTTTAAAATCTTCGTTAGTACAGACTGTAAATTTAAAACTCAGAAAATCATTTAAATATAGAATTTAAAAATAGAACATAGAAATACGTTATAAAAATGTTAGCGTATATTACTTTGCTATCCGTTTGGAGTTGGAGCTGGTCTTTCTTGCTTTTTTTTATTTTATTTTTTTGTTCTTAATTGCTTTACTTACCAAAAGAATAATAAAAAAAAAACAAAGTATAATATCGATATCATGAGAATTGATGTAGGATAAATAAAAATACATTATCGGCATATTTCTTTAAGATATAATTATTTATGCACTAGAATTCAATTCCATTTCGACCTACGACCTTGTATAACATTACATAGGAATATTATGCCTCAGTAGGATTGATGAAAATTAACCTTTTTCGTTTGGAATAAGGTTTTAAATCGTATATCCTATGTCTATATAAGTGGCCTGTGAACCGGTGGTCCCGTGAGACCATTCTCATCGCCAGTTAATAAAAACTCCTATCAATTTCTATTCGCCTGGTACTTTTAATTATAAGGACAAAATATTTAAAAGATTATGCTATCCCGCTTTTCATTGAGTTTATTGGCGTGGAAAAATATAGGTGGTTACAAAAATAAATAATGATTTATTATATATTTTTGTAGACTTTTCTTTTCAGTACTTTCTAAGGGTTCTTTCATAAAAAAAATATTTTATTAATACTAACGCCCATCTAAAAATTAATGTAATCTGATTGATGAATTAATGAAGACGTTTTGATGATTGAAAAAAAAATCATCTTTGAATGCCCTCTATCGCCTATACTAGAAAACTTGACATACACTTCAATTACATAACCTGTTTAATATTTTTTCGAGTGAAGATAGAATTATAAATAAAATGTAATATTTTATTTATTTTATTTATAATTTTATCAAAAAATAAAATAAATAAAATATTATATTTTATTATTATTAAATTATACTTAGCACAAAATCTAAGACTTGTTCATATATAAATAAATAAAATAAAATAAAATAGCATACAGTTTAATGTATATGTGTTAATAGTTCATTATTTTGGATATATATTTCCACATATAAAATGTCGCCGGTGATTTTTAAGGCTATTTCTAATGAACAATTTCCCGATACATTATCAGGTTTCTTTATAGGTACGTAATAACAGTAACTTTTTTATCTATCCACTCAGGTTTGAATTAAAGAGATGTGAGGTTAATTTATTCAATTATATTATCTAGGTTGTAGACTCCACGGGGAAATATCGAAATAGTGTCCACTTGGATCTCAGAATTCTCCTTCGCTTATAACGATCGGTTAGAATTACTTTTAATATATTTGCATGTCTATCAAATGGCGTGTTCGATTCCCAGAGGATGAATGAAATTTATCCAACACATATATACTTCTTTTTTAATATAGAAGGGAAAGAGAAAGAGAAGAACGTGACCACCGCTATCTATCAAGATCTGCATGAAGTCAGAACTGTTACGGATAGCCGTCTTGTGACAAAGTAAACGGTTGTCGTCATTGTTTCGTCCAGTTGTCGTCAAAACAGTCATCCAGTCCTGGACGTAAGCTTCCCCCATTACTCGCTACAAAGAACGATCTTCTGTCGCCCGAACCGTGACGCGAACCCGCCAGGCACTCCATCTGTACCACTGTTTTAAACGTACCTTGCCAGGTTAATTTTTGGGCTTGTAAATAACACAATAAAACTTAACAGTGGTAGAGCCAGCAACAAGAACATCTGTTGCATGAATTGGCCGGCTCCACCGGTGAAATACCACGAAATTACAGAGGACAGGCGTGAGGTAGAAGTATTTCTGCAATTCGTCTGATGAGTGTGGTGCCGGAGGCTCGATTTCAGTCCTCTTCCTTTTCCCATTTTTTCCTAATAAGGAAATGGGATCAGAGAGGTGATGAATGGGGAAAATTATCCTTTTCTCCCCTCTGTCCATTAAAGGAAGGCAACGAATCTGCGACTCATTTGCTTGTTGCTCGTTTGCCACCTTCTTTTAATAAATAAAAAAAAAACAAAGATCTCTTATCAGAGATCTTTGAGATATCTCTCAAAAAATCCTTAGGGAGCGCTCTGCTATAACTTAGAATGTAGACTTCTGACGCGAATTATGCTAGTCCAGAAGTTAAGTACATAACATAAATGTAACATGTTCTTTGGAGAGCAACTGGACAATTCAACTATAAGCAAACGAGCAAGCGCTTCACCTAATATGACCGCTACCCATATTCGCAACAAGCAAACGAGTTACAGATGTGTTGCCTTACTCTTGTTGTGACCTTTAATGAACAGTGGTGGGATAGACAAAAAAAGGATATCAACTTCCCAGACATATTCTCTTTCCCTTCAATAAGAAAAGGATGGAAATATTAGAGAAGGATGAGATGGGAAAGAAAAATGTTATTGGGCCTCTGGCACCTCACTCATCAGGAGATGCGCAGAATACTTCACGCCTGTTTTCTGTGAGGTCGTGGTATTTCACCGGTCGAGCCGGCTCATTCGTGGAACAGATGTTTCTGCTGTGAGGTCTACCACTGTTTAAGTGATCTAGCTTTATTTGGTTTATTATTATTTATATCTAATACTGACTTTTTGAATGGATGAGTGAGGTAATACAAGTGAGAATGTCATTCAAAGTACAAAATTACCCACACATTGTGACGTATATAGGTACTATATGTGCGACGGGTCATCAAAACGCCCAAATCCGCATTTACATTCTATTCTATGCCGCTAGTGCGCAGGTTAACCCCTCCCTTACCCCGCTGAGGCGAAGCGTTGCTTATACTTTCACTTTTCATTGTAGGGCAAACCATTAAGTGTAACACTGTCACTATTAGATATTCCGTTACAATGTAAAATAAGTTTTAGAAGCAGGCAATAAAGTACATTTTCTATCGATTTGATCTTTTCGTAAAGAACCTTGTCACAGTAAGCATTTGTTTTTCGAAAGGTAATAAGTTGGATCATAATGTTGAAGTAATTTAACTCTTGTGTCTTACGAGATAAGGTCGAGTTTTATTTGTGTATTCATTGTAGTTGTAGTGTTGCGGTATGTGAGAAGAGGCTTTAGTTGTTCCGCTAAAAGAGATTCGGAGCCTTACGGACTCACGTTCGCGGGCGTTATGAAATCGAATTGACACGAACCTTTGTATGGCGATTGTTTTTATTTTTAAACTAGCGACCGCACGCGGCTTCGTTTTATAAACCTACTTTCGTTTATGATCTTTTTATGTAATATGAACTCTTTTGTTATGCACGCAAAAGTTTTAATGGCGTTCGGATACGTCATAGGTAGTGTTTTTTGTTCCCCTTTTAATTTACAAAGAAAATATTTAAACAAATATATATATGAATATGCGTCAGTGGTAACAGCGTATAGATGCAGTATTACCCCCGTAAGTTGATAATGCGCTAGAACCTTGTCAAATTTACATTCACGTGACGTCAACTGTAACTGAAAAATATAGCTAACAAAATAATTCTAACAGTGAATTTGATTTATTAATAATTATGGAATTATTAGTGTCTATAATACAGGAAGTTAAGTATATCATAATTGTATAGATACCTTAAGAAATCGTACAATTTCTTTTGGTAATCATCCTCTGTTGATTCCCATGCTGTGACGAAGAATTTATAATGGCTTGATATCAATGTTTTGGTTTAGATTATTTAATCTCATATTAAAAATCAATAATATAGTAACATTGACTGGCATTTCAAATTAAGTATTTTTCTATTCATTTTAAAACAAATATGACAACAAAAACAACAATAGGAGCAAACAAGAACTGTTAACAGTATTACGGTGAATGTCACGAAATTACGTCACCAGATGGCGGGCAGGCGCATTAGCAATTTGCGGGGGTAATAAGTCGTGACAGTCTTTGTTACCGGTATGAGTAACATCATCAGTTGACATTGATAATGAAGTAAACAAAATGTAAGAAACACTTTAATTATTAGCATCGAGAGTCGATTTATGGTTCTTATGGCTCACAGATAATACAGAAAAAAAATGAAATCTTATTGTTTTGATTTAGAATTCAATGTTGCAACTTATTTTGCAATGTTGTTATAGCTTTGGACAAGATGAGTCGTGAATTTACCAGTGAAAATGGTGTCGCGTCTTAATTTGGTGGTTTCAATGAAATATACAAAAGTCCCACTTATAGACTGACTCAGAAAAAAACCGTTAGTGGCTGTCGCTCACACCGACGTGGGAGTTTATTATCAAATTCGAAGAATGTGTACGATGAGACTGTTAAAATGAATTATGAATAAGATACGTTTATGATGGTGGGTGTAAAGTTTATTGAAATAAGCAAATAAAATTACTCATGACACAAAAAAAACATGCTCACCTCTTTCGTTTAAAAATATAGTATATCATTTGCTTAGGGAGGCCCTTACGGAAACTCAATTGCTTCGATTTTTTTTTCTTTTATTTTCTCCTTTTTTATTCTTATTTCTTAATAGTAGTTCGTAATAATAATTAAGTATGTATGTAACATACTTCATTGTCATTATGAACGGATGGAATTCATTATTGCTCTTTAATAATTAAAAAATGTAGTATATTTTAATTTTGTATAATGTAGCTTTATAATTGTGAAAAATCTTTCACCCTAAAAGAAAATGAAAATTATCCCATAAAACTTTCATGTAATGTTTGGCTAGATTCACAATTTCATAATACTTTTATTGTTAAAAAGTTAAACTAAGTCCCCGTGTCTAAGGTATATACATAAGTGTGTCTGTGCTACATTACAACCATACCTTCCACGACCAAACACTTCGATAAAAAGGAGGAAGTGCTTCCTTCCTTAAGCTCGCCTTGTCGCCCCCCCTACCCCCATATTATAATTGATTCAATACAAAGTTTATTGATTACTAATAAATATTGGTATAAATTTAAAATATAATAATCTACTTATTATTATTAGATATTAAAACAAATATAAGATAACTAAAAAATATATAAATGTAGATACCAATTATTGTACGATTCATTGTTAATAAATTAAATAAGTGAGTCTGTATGCACAAGCGTGTGCAACAATATTTGAATTCGGTGCGTGTTACGTTACGGTGTGAATGGCGGCCGTTAGTTGTTATTCGCGGACGTTGCCGATACCGGATTCAGGATGCGTCCTCCCTTTTGCTTTTGCTTTCGTTCGCTCACTTTCTTCCAATCAAACATATTCGTTATCCAAGCTTTACTCATACAAATTTCTTAAACGCTATCCGGTCACGTATACATAGCCTGAACTTCGTATTATTATATTAAAAAATATGTACATGAAGAAATATTATTACCTTTAATAATTTTTCTTTACAAGTAAAAAAAGGTATTGTGTTTTTTGTCTTTGAATTATTGCAGTATGGTTTTTTACCTATAATTTTTGTGGTAACCAAAAAATAAATAAAATAAAAAATTGTATACATGTGTGTATTTTACATCTCTCATATGTATAGACCGTATACAACGTCCTTTATTCGAACAAATGCACAATCAACTAAAAAATTAAAAAAATAATGTGCCCATATAAAATACACTAATCTACAAAAGTATTGAACCCACAATAGAGTAAGATTTTAGTCAAAAAATATCGCTGATCGCCATAACAAAACCTTAAAACTTATCAAACCAGTAATTGTTAAAAAGATAAGAAATGACAAATAAAACGGGTGCTTAACTCTTTTGCACTCGGCTATAGTGTCCTTTTAAAAGTGCGCTTTTGTCTTTAAAACACAGGTCCGACCGTTTCCATTACACTAATGTAATATCTGGGCAGCCAAAAGCGCAACATTGGATTCGTTAGAGAGACAGGCTAGGATAGGTGATCAAGGAGGAGATCTGTCATCTAGGTACTCTTGAGCACAGATGCAAAGAGTTTAGCCAATCGGTGTTATACAGGTTACATTCTGGGGTATGTGCACAGGAGTTACATCATTTAATTACGCCTTCTTCAGTCTTCCATAGAAAGCTTTCGTCATGCAGTGGTCCTCAACCTTTTTTTTATTTATTTTAACTTTTATTTCAGATATAAGACGGAATCAACTGATGCCAAACTAGAGCATAGCTTTGTAGTCTAAAGTAGAGCTGTAAAAGTATTACATCTTAAATCTAAAAGTAACGGGATTTACAAAATGGACGATTACGTGTATACCACGCTGTAAAAAGACCGCAAGTACTAATAAAAAGCGTAATCGAAAATAAATTCGCTGTATAAATTTTAATTTCGCATGTTACGTATAACCTCCGAGTTCTGTAAGGCGAAGTCAGAAAAACAAACGGTAATATCTTTTAGCAAATCATAAAGAGATGCAAAAACTACGCCGCAACTAGTTAGCGAATAACGTTCTCCAGTGCCCTAGCATAAAAACCCAAAAATGGGGGTTGTCAGACAATTGGGTGTTGTGTAAGAGCGCGAAACGCCAAATGTCGGTCAGCGGGTTGCATAAGAGAGAAAGGTTGCATAAGATACAGCCAGCTTAGAGCGAGACGAGATGACTCTGTTGCGACATGACATAGATTAAATTTAAAATAGACACGACAAACTTAACGAATATTTAATTTGATCGAATACTGTACTAGTAATCGATTTTTTTTAATTCAACTAATCGATTTTGAAATTTAAGATTTGAAATTTAAGAATAGAAGATTTGTTGATAAAATAACCTGATATCCGCACTGTGTACACTTAAAAATTAGTTATATAAATTCCTTCATATAAATATATATATGTATATGTTTTTTTTTATGGTAGAAGGTGGCAAACGAGCAAGTGGGTAGTCTGATATTAAGTGGTCGCTACCCATAGACATCCGCAACAAGCAAAGCAGATGCGTTGCCTACCTTTAGTGGGCGGAGAAGGGGAAAGCCAGGAAAAAGGATGTTTCCTTTTCCTATGCATCGCCTCCCTGTCCAATCTTCTTCCGCTTCCCATCCAATCCTTATTAGGAAAGAAAATGAAAAGGAGGACTGAAAATGGTCCTCCAGTCGTCACTCATTATGTGAGTGTTTTGTGAGGTCGTGGTATTTCACCAATCGAACCGGTTCATTCGTGCAACAGATGTTGTTGTGGGATCTCTCCGTTTGCATGGTCATGGGTCCTACTACTCTCTCGCCTCTTTAACGTGGAGGCATTCAGATGAGAGGGGGCTAAGGGGCATAAGCCGCCTCGCCGTGACCCCTTAACTTTAATAATTATTAGTCTTCTTCAATTATTTAGCCAGCATTGCACTACCTTATGTGTCAAACTATATTATTTTATCTAATTTTTTATTGGTTTTTTATTTGTTGAAATCTACCCTCAGGTGGCTCAAGCAATTTACTGATACATTTCCTTCGTCACTTCTCCATGGAATGAACCTATTAATTTTGAACCGAAGTATTTTTCTTCATTTCAATTTAATTATTAAATTCTAAGTAAAATGCGTGAGTGGCGTGTTAGAGAGAGCACGTGAGCGATAGAGGTGTTCCTTGGACGTGCGTTATCGGCAGGTACGCAACGGCGTAATGATCTGATGAAATTGTTAAAAGTAAAAGCGATACGCCATGAAAGTTATGAAAGTATTTCTTAACCTGTGAAATTCTAAGTCTGTCTATGGGTACCGTTGCCTAACTTTAATGGACAGAGGAAAGGATAAATAGAAAATAAGATATTTTCTTTTTCTAGCATCCCCTCCTGCATCGAATCGAGGGGGATACACAGGAAACGTACGTTACCTTTTCCTATTCATTTCCACGTACAATCATCTTCCCCTTCCTATCCTTTGTTCATAAGAAAAAGATGAGAAGGGGAAGAGGACTCAAATTGGGCCTACGGCACCTCACTCATCACAAAACGCAGAATATTTCTAATGTTATTGTTGAATATGTCTAATATTTAAAAATGTGCCTGCATCCCAAGTGGAGCGCAAAGTTAGTACCGAGATGCACCGGTGCATTCCTCCCAAATAAAGTATGGGTTGTTGTACCACTAGGGAAGTACCACGACCTCACAGAACGCTATCGTAAAATAGAAGTAAATGCGTCTGATGAGTGAGTTGCTGGAGCTCATCTTCTTTACCTTGCCATACTTTCCAATCTTTTTCTTTATATATTCCCTTCTCTCCAACACAAATGCACACAGAACAAAGGTAGCGAAGGCTTAAACATCAAATGATCGTTCGCAACCTCCCATAAAAAATATAAAAGTAAGGTCATTATTGCCTACCGGCATATCTATTTCGCTTCCTTAGACTTTGCTATCGTAAGAGGGGAGGAATGTAGGTTACAGTCTTTGTCCCTCCCTCCACTTTTGTCGGCATTTCCCACTACCACCAATATTGAACTGGTTTATACCAGATAATGTTCGCGGATTCAGTGTTGAGTACCTTAAATTTATAAGAGATCATAATGACTTAGAAAAAACGAAGCTTGCCTTCAGACATAAAAAATAGGACATTGCATAAAAAATACTGGATAAATCTTTTTTTTAAAGAAAACATGGAGCCACCCTTAAAAGGCATTTTGATTTTATCACCACCGTTACGCTCCAAATTCCTCGAATTAATATTACAGATATGTTGGTAATCTTTATGTATGAAAAAAAAAAGGGAAAGCAAGGGTTGAGAAAGATAATGAAAAGAAACTGATTCTCATCAGCCGACACTTCGAAGAAGAAGTAGGAGAAGAAGAATAAGTAATAAGTATATCTTTGCTAGGTGCTATTGAAGCCAGTATTCTGAAACGTCCCAGTATTTTTCCAGTCGAGACGGCACATTCGCGTTATAACTTTTGCTTTGGTCGCTGTACCACTGTTAAACATATCATTGACAAAGATAAATGTTTTTTTCCAATTTTATTTTCGACTTTATCTGCATTGAGTTCGAGAATGAGACGTCTTAGGTCATAGGAATTACCAATTGTTTGACTAACCTCATGTCCTAGGTGACCGACAAACGTGATGCGACACGGCGCAACCTTATGCTACATAACACGTAACAAAATTTTGCAGCTTGATATTTTCTCGTCGCATAGCGTTGCCGCGTTTGTCGTTCACCTAGGACAACGGTGTGTGCCTTCATGTGACACTGGTATAATGATACAAATTGAACAATACCAGCAAAATGTTACATTGAACCTATGTGAGGTTTTCTTATTTAACTCTTACACGTTATCTAATAATGAAATGCAAAAATAATAGTAATTTATAGATAAATAAAGATTTGATGACACATTGTAGTAGATAAGAGAACGTCACAAAGTTATTTTACTGTACGTTGTTGATAATTTCGATGGCATCGCCCGATACAAGGATCAGTGTGCCAAACAGACTCCTGCTGTGTGCTATTGACCTCAAAATCATTCACCACTGGATTCAATAAGCTCTTATGAAGTAAGACTCTTGTTAACTGATGCCCTTGCTTTGAGTGTGGTGGTAGACGTAAGTTTTTGACTATTCTGACAATCTTTTCTTGCTTCTTTGTCCATATTTGAATGATTGTGAACAGCGGTGGCTTGCAAAGGCTTATGGTCCTTCAAGAAAAGAACGTTCTGCTTCCATACAGGCCGGCAGCGAATCTGTAGTTTCTCTGATATTGTGGATGTGCGTGGGCGTCAGTGATCATTTAAATTTAGGCGACGCGTTGCTCGTTTGCCCTCTTCTTCTGTATAAAAAAACTTATACATGCACATGCTTTTTGGTAGAGGGTCGTCTTTTCTTTTGTACATCTCCAATATGGTTGACACAAGACCTTACTTCATAGGATCATTTCTATAGTAAGTTCTTCACGAGAGAATATGGTTGACACAAGTCCAGATTGTTATCGTCGTAAACGACAATAAGGTGCGATAAAGAACTCCGTTTTAAAAACACGAATTTATCTTTTATATCAATAAAGTACATTCTTTTTTGGCCTCAATGATTCCATATTACTTTTTCGTTAATTTTCTTAGAGCCCAGACACTAATTTTAATAATTTGCTTTTCCGTTTATCAATCTATCTTGAAAATATTTATCCCACCCACCAGTCATAATCAGTGAGCAAAGTGAATTAAGTAACGAGGACTGCATAAATGCGCGGTCGACCGCGTTCGGACACCGGATCGCGGTGAAATTCGTCGCTACACCCGGCGTCCTTCGCGCCGCTTTCCACGGCACCGCCTCGCACTCGTGTTCACCTGGTACCTTGCTAGCTAATGAATACCGTGAATAATTTGCTGATCGATTTATCTGTCTTCTACTAGTTACCTACCTGTATTGCATTATACCAGCGAAAATATCAGCAAAATTTTCACAAATACTATATAACGAGCAATGTTTAAGATGGTAGCTGGTAGCTTCTAATGTAAAGGTCATCAGAAACAGAAATAAACTGTGTTTAAAATAAAATTAAAGGGTTTTCAGTCAGTTCATTTTGTAGTCAAGTCACCTTGCACACTGGGACCAGTTAAGTTCACCATATCGGTTTTCTATAGGAATGTTTATAGTTGCTATGAATTAGTTATGATGCAGATAAACCTTCGCATGATATTGGTGGCGAATTGAAAAGACACATCCTGTCTACAATAGCAACTTTGTCGCTCAAAAGTTGGTTCAGATAACATAAATTATGATTATTATTCTGTCGATCGCAGATAGTATTATGTCTACCAATTCCGTTATTCATTCTAACAAAACCAATGTTTGTACTTGAGATTTTGTTATCAGGCAACTGTCGTCATCGGTTGGATATACCTGCGTCCTTATCCAGTGGACTCCTTCAACATTGACCGGTCCATCTTGTGGTAGATCAGACTCGTCGTTTCAGCCGATATTTGTCCACTGCTGGACGTAGGCCTCCCCTATTGAACGCCACAAAGATCGATCCTCTGCCATCCTCATCCAGTGGGCTCCAGCAACTTTGACCAGATCATCGGTCCATCGTGTGGGAGGAGTTGGAATCTCAGATCCAGGTATGCAATAACAAAGGCAATAAATTCCAGAAAATATAATTTATACATATTTCATATTTTTTAAGGGAAAACAGCATGATTGCGGCTTCACTGGAGAAGTGAGAGAGAACTAATTGTAGTATTTAAATTTTTTGTGTCTTTGATCATGAATGTTGTGCAGTCCTCATCGCCTTTTCCTTATCTCATCTTATTTCTTACTTATATTCTGAGGATGTAGCGAACTTGTTTAATTGCCAGTAACTCTTTATTTCTTTACCACTTAAGACAACTTAAGACCTGTGCACATCTTACTGATGACTCCACATTATTTTATCATCAAGAGTATTATTTTCATACGTCAACTTTTTGTTTACAAAAATAACACTGGCACAAAACAGTACTAACAACCTGTCAAAAGGAAGTTACGTCAATTTTTTTGACAATGAAAACCCAATTTTCCCGCCGCGCCGGCAGTGACCCGGTAGCGGGACGGGGGGGAGGCCGGGTGAACGCTCCCAGCGCGATAGCATCCCAACGATGCGCCGGCGCCGGCCCTTTATTGCTGTGCTAAGGGCTTCGAATATTTATTTTTATTATATCTTTTGGCATAAATTAAAATTAAAAAATAAACTGTCAGATTATCTGTTCGAGAAAGAAATTATATAATTTGTAAGGTGCCGGTGAAATAATTTAAGTGATTTTTTTTCAAACATCCCAAAAAGTATAAACATTCTGTGTACTAAATATCGGGAATTTTTATTGACATATTCCCGATACTTTTTACACAGAGTAGTATACTCCGCTCATATATCTCATCATTATAATTTAGAAATTTAATACGATACTTCATTTCATTTCATTTTGTTATTTATTACAAAACTAAATTTGTTGAGTAAAAACTTACTTTCATGCTTGATTAGGAAGACTATACCTGTTCCAACTAGCTTGTTTTGTTTTTTTTTAAATCAATAGCTGTCATTTTTATGTTCACAAAGAACGTCTTAAAATGGCATTATTTTATGCAATTCTTGTTACGCGTGACTGGAGTTAATTGCTATTGAAATTAGTGTGGTTTGCAACCTTTCGGTATTCGGTAAAATTTCGTAAAGGTTTGCAATTATTATTTGCAGAATTCGACATTATTTTCGGTAATTTATGCGTGTAGTAAGTATAACTATATGTAGTTAATTCACTTTTTTCTATACTATTATTACAAAAAGAAACAATTTATTTCTATTTAATGGATACACTTTTAAACTGAATAGATTTTAATAATTCGTTAAATTATCCTAGAATATAAATATATTTTATTATTATTTGTGATTTTAACTTCATCCAGCCGATACCGGCCACGCTAGTTTCCTATCTTTTTCTACCTACCTTTTTCCTTCAAGTCAAAACTTGACTGTAAATATTGGACCGCTTTCAACTTGATGTTACTAATATTTTAAGTTTATTCACTAATAAGTTATGGTGCATCCAATAGTATCCATTAATAGGAAAATCTTTAAAAAAATATTTCCTAGGATTTCTATCATAGATCAGTACAGTAATAAAGGGCCGGCCCTCCAACACGTGTCCCTCCTATCTCTGTGACCCACTTACACACACCAAGAAAAAAACGCGATGTGTGCGTGAGCTGTCGTGATACCTTTCATGTTGCATTCACATACACGAGGATTTTCTATGTGTGTGTGATTTTTGGAGTAAATAACGTTAATGTGTGCGTGTTATGAATAATAGACGATCTATAAGGATGTGGTTCTCTCTTTGTGTGTGTTTTGTTAGTTTCCTTATATTTTGAAGTGTGTGTGCTTGACAGCGTGTATGTTTATAGTTGTAGGGTGCATGTGTGCGTGCGTGTGTGACTTTTTATGACACTACGTCGTGGGCGCGACAGTTTAAAAAGCACAGTTTTATTTGCGTGTTTACGTTTTTTGTTCATATTTTTTTCTACGTTGATATTTGTAAAGACTTCGAAATTGGCATTCTTTTCAGCTTTAAACTATCTAAATAAATAGGTTCAAATAATCATATGTTCTACGTTTCAATCCGGTGATAATATACAGTTCAATAAAATGATTTTAAATTTCAGTAAAAATAATAATTGCCAATGCAGAAAAATATGCGAGAAGTGAAACCTCTTTAAATGTAAAATCTATCTCTTTCCAATACTCGATTCATTATACCTTTCGTCTCTCTCATGTAACGAAATGTGTCTAAACGTCACGCGTCCTTGAAGTTTCACTTTCGATTCTCATCCAATTATAAAATTGCCTAAGGAATTTAACTTCAAAAATAGTTGTGATTAAGGATATCAATTTTGACTGTCTCGTCGCACTTGTATCATTACATTTGTATTCGTATATTGTCGCTTCTTAAGTTCATTACTAAACTAGTCAGTATTTGCTGTAGGGCGCCGAGCTGTTCTGTTACTGATTCTTCTCTCTGTACTCAGGTTGGTACGGTTAGTGTGGTTTCAGTAAAACCAGTCTCAAGTTGCATATTTAAATCATGGTAGGGTAGGTCTAAGAAAAGATAAAGGGAGCGACAGCTGAAATGACCGGGTGATAGATCGAGGTTGACGTCGAAAACAACTCCACACAAGGGCAGGGAGACGACGAATCTCAAATAGCATAATTCCAATCGGCATTCTTTCGTAGATTTGGATTAGATGCG
This sequence comes from Papilio glaucus, assembly GCA_000931545.1. Lineage (NCBI taxonomy): Eukaryota > Metazoa > Arthropoda > Insecta > Lepidoptera > Papilionidae > Papilio > Papilio glaucus. The sequence continues at coordinate 67,296 of JWHW01030552.1, read as the reverse complement.
GATAGCGTATAAATTAAAACAAAATACAAAAGCTTATAACACGTAAAAAATTATCATCCAAACTCTTAGAATTGTACTTGTGTCGGAACAAAGTAATAAATTGGTTTGAATTATTTTAATTTCCAATCTCAACAAACATATTTAAATAAAATCAGAAAAAAATGAATTAAAAAACAATTTTCACATAACCAATCGCCATAAAAATATATTCAATACATTTCAAAGTGGCAGTAAACAAAACTGGCGCGTGGTCAACGATATGATTTATGAGAAAATTTTATCGTTACTTTTGATTTAGGCATCAATTATTATTCTCCATAGAAACTGAATTCTACTGATAGTGTACAGGTCTAAAATGTCCAATCCACTTCCATATCTAATCGTTTGTTTTCACTCGATGCTTCAAAAAGGTAAATTGCAACTATCATCATCTTGTCACAGGACTGACCTTTGTAAAAAAAACATACCAAACCTGACAAGACCTGACATACCAAATACCATCCACATCTTGATGGTTAGTATTACACTACCGCGGGGGTTTCGCGTAACATCCTGCCTCGCACAGCCGCGTTGTGAAACTATCTGTCCCTAGCAGTATTCCCAAACCAATACGACTTTAGGTCCTTCAAGAAGAGAGCGTACTTCGTTCTTAAAGTTCTACGTTCTTAAAGGTCGGAGGCGAATCTGCAGCTCCTAAGAACTGACGATAGAAGTGAAACTCAAAACAGGCGGGAAGGCGCGACAATAGTTCATCAATAAATAAATAATAAACAAAAATAAACCGTTGTACCTTTACAATAAAGATCATTTAAAAAAAAAATAATACAAAAAAAGTTCGTCGAAACTGTTCCAAATTCAAATTAACATGTTGCATGTCGATCTTCCAACTCTAAAATTTCCACTTCCAAATATCGTCTAACGTGATTAAAGAAGTTTTCACTTCAAGAAATACCGCACCAAAACCAGACAACGATCGAATAGTTCAACCAAGTATCTAGTATCGACACAAGTAATACAACTGGCTATAAGGTGAACATTTTTAAGTTAAAAAGGATTTTAGTAGTTTACTAGAGTAGTTTCAGAACCAACTCATGATAAGAAAAAAAAAACAAATAGAAAGAAGTACTTACGACCGTAACTCGGAGATAACAAAATTGTTTAATAATATGGTTCATTCGCGTGAACCAAATAATGGATGAATTTAAAATTAGGCGTATTCCATGGGTGGTCAAAAGTCGCACAATATATATTTAAAATAAATCAAATTTTAAAATTAGCACTCACCCTGGGCAGCATGTTCAGAGGCTATGACAAGGGACATTTGCTCTCAGATGCAGTGTCGAGTATGCGGGCGACTCCTTAGTTAACTTATGAGAGCTAATTCAATTATTATTGTTGCCAGAAATGTGCGGTATCAATTAGATGACTACGAGATTAAAGATGAAAATGTATGTACATATGTAGGTACATAATCATCTTTATTTCTATTCAATTATATCGAAATGAGATCTCTTTTAATGTCTTTGGAAATATCCTTAAAACATTGTTACATTATATAAATTATAATTCAAAGGGGTTTTCCTACAAAACATCACACTGAGACAGGGTTAAATGTTTGGCAAAAGCGGTGCAGTATCTCTGGCAGGAATGCCGGCGGTTATTTTTAACTGGCTCAGTTAAATGGGACAACGCACGGTTAGCGGGAAACGGTCGAATTAAATTACTGAAGTGTTTTAAATGATAATAGTTTATAAAAAATATCGCGATATTGTTTTAAAATATTGTTTAAAAAGAGAAATTAACGCCTGATTTATGAAAGGCCTATAGCTGTCAAATGTCAGATCAAATGTCACTTGAGTTGCTAGAAGCATGATCATCTTTTTTGTCTTTTCCTTTTAGAAACTGTAACCGATTTGACATGGTTGTTAACTTAATAGAAGTGTATAAAAATTTAACATACCTTTCAGAAACCGGGTGTAAATGTAGCTGTAACCAACAAACATGACAAGTTAATTATTTGGGAAATAAAGTGTTTGAGGTGAGCCATCTTCTTTGCTAACGTTTTAAAGAGAAAAGATTTTTTTGATTTTTAACTAAACAGGTTTTAATATTTCGTTTGATATTATAGTAACTTAATTTATCCATTAGCCTATATTTATTCAAAAACTTCATCACATTAAGCGCCATGGAATAAAAAAAGGTTTTTCAGCACAATTAAATAATTTTTTATCATTGTCCGATTTTGAAATTACGTGATTAAAAATTAAATTTAAAATTGACTTGATTAAAAAGGGACTGACGACTGAAATGACGGACAAGAGATTGATATGGAGAAAACCTGTTGTGCCGACCTTACATAAAATGAAAAGGGCAGGTAGTTGATCTCCAATGTACTCCAATGTACTCACAACTATTACGAACGCGAGTAGGCGAACATCATAGATTTTCATTTGGAACGATTCTAGATCCTTTTTTTATCCTTATGATTAACAAGATACTCGTTGCTACGCTCTCTCTCTAAATATATCTTTCTAATTCATCCACAAAACTTTTATATTCTACACTCACATTTTACACTAGCTTCTTAATATCTAAATGTATGATAATTTATGAAATTAAAAAATATATAACAGTGGTAGAGTTCGCAATAACAACATCAGTTGCACGAATGGGCCGACTCGACCGGTGGAATACCACGTTCTCACAGAAGACAGGAGTCACATAGAAGTAATCTGCTTGTGTTGTGTATTGCCGAAGGCCTTATTTAATTCTTCTTCCCTTACCCATCCTTTCAGAATAAGCATGAGATAATAAGGGTAAGAGGATTGTACGGGGAGGGAATGAATAGGAAAAGGAAATATCCTTATTCCTCTGTATCCTCTGTCCATTAAAGGTAAGCAACGCGTCTGCAACTCATTTGCTTGTTGCGGATGTCTATGGGTAGCGTTCACTTAACATGAGGTGAAACGTTTGATCGTTTGCCACCTTCTCCCATAAAAATAACGCCCGTAGCCCAGAAGGGTAGGTACAGATTACGGATTTCCATTTGGTGTGATCCTGGCATACTTCTCTTGCTCCTTCTACAGCCATAAATCTACGCATACAGACTGGTCGGTAACGGGTACTCCTTATATCGCCGTATATCTCTATTCTGATCGATGTTAGTTCTCCTGGGATGTCACTTATTTTTGGAACAATAAATTTGTTTCCTTACTATCTCTTCATTCATCCTTTCAACATGCCCGAACCACCGAAGCATAACTTTCTCAATTCTAGTTACAACATCCACTTTTACACCACGCTTTTCCCTTATAACGCTATGGTGGTTATGGTGCTGTAAAGATGAATTTACATACTTTACTTGACCTATGAAACTTCAATCAGCTTGTTTACACATCTAATATTGGAAAAAGAGAATGCCAATCATTTGGAGTAACTCCAAGGGACCTTGACAACAAAACATGGGTTCAATATTCTAGATACACGATTAGATGTACTAAGGAATCAGAAAATCGAAAATCTAGAAAGAAGTGATTTTCCTATAGTGAATATCGATACGATCTAACCAGGGGGATCGATAAAATTAAAATTAAACTAACCATAACTCTGCGTTGCGTACGGACGGCCCGGTTACTGTACGTCCGCCTAAACATAGGGCTGGCGCGAGGAGAAATTTTACAATTCACACGCACAAATGCACCTGCATTGTTATGTCTTTCCTCAAATAAGAGGTGCCCTAATTAAGTCATCGTATTCTTTCTTTGAAGAACTTACGGCCGAGACATTTTTTACAATACTAAAGACTTATAAAGAAGAAAAACGAGGCTGAGATACTGGTAGAATGATGACGGCAGGGGGCGCTGGTTCTAAAGCAGCGGAAATAAGCGCTGGATTATTAAAACACAGAAGAGATGAATACCGATCACCGATACGTACGCGAACCTGACGAGGAGGGACGCGCCCGACTAATAATTGTCCTCGCGAGATTTTGACTATCTCGGCAACGGAATTGTCATTAATCCCATTGGTAAAATAGGACTTGTACAGCAATTATTCCCGAGGAGGATTGGCGTGAAGCGTAAGAACTGTAGCCAAATCCTATACAGTATAAACTAACTCCATGAGTGGGCAAAGGGCAGGAAGATGACCGAAAGCCGTGTGAACCATCTATTGGCGCGCCTTGGCAGTAAAATCGAGTAGCGTGATTCTATAAAAAGAAAATGATGGGAGTACAAAGAGGATTTGACGGGGGAGGGGATGGATTGGATAAGGAAATCGTTTTTTCTATTAATCCCATTAAAGGTAGGCAAGTCAACGCATCTGCAACTCATTTGCTTGTTATTGGTAGCGGTCACTTAATATAATTTGACCCACTTGCTCGTTTGCCACCTTCCTACATAAATAAGAAATCGGCAGTTATTTGAATTATTTTTTACGACACAGTACATACTTTGGTTGCTTGTTTGATAGTGCTTTCGTGGTATGTAATCAATTTAAATTTAATAAACACGTCTTACTCCGAATTCCTCCAATGCCCGTATTAATCAGAGTAGCTTTTTATTTATAAACATAACATTTTTATTTCGTACTCTGTATCACATCCCTGTTCGGCTTTGCAAGTGCACTGTTTATTTATATCGGCCTAATTTCTAAAGTGGGATGCATTTGTGGGGCAGCCCTGCGCGTCCCTCGCACGATGTACGCCTTGCAACTTATGTATTCCTGGTAAAAAGTATTATGCAATACAAAGTTTGTACTTTATAACACGAGAGGTGTGCGACAAGGAACTGCCTTCTTTCGTACTAATTAAGTAGTATATATTGGATTTGATATATGAAAAATCACTCATGCACATATCCCAAGGTGTAGGCAGAGATTATGGATTTCCATTAGCTATGATTCTGTTACGCCATCTCCTTCTTCATACATCTACGCATACATACATGTTCGTCGGTTATGGGTACTCTTAATGCTACCTTTCATTATTGCATGTCAGCAATATGGTTAGACAAGTTCGTCTACTATAGGACATTCTATTTAATATAAAAATACTCATGCTAGGGACCCACGAACGTAGCTAGAAATAAATCAGCCTTTCATAGTTCATGCTAAGTGACAGATAAAATTTTGGTTAAGAAAATACATAGGGTACTTTTATCACGAAAACTGAATTGGTGGACAATGGACTCCTGTATCCTAATGGAAATAACAATCCCTGAATGCAGTACAGTACTATCTAGTATAGCAAAGTACAGTACAGTACTGTACTGTACTTTTCCGGACAATCAGATCGTCAGTAAAGTACGGGCGTACTCTCAGTAGCCTTCTTGATTAGGAAAATACTATAATTGTGAATGATTTATGAAATCATTATTGTTTGAATCATTCTTTCCTTATTCAATCACGCACTTTTGTTTATTTCTTGCTTATCGTTTTTTACTTTATTATAGTGAGTTATTGAAAGAATTACCCCGGCCGCGGGTTTTGATTTTTATTTTTAATTGATTTAAAATTTGTATGCGTACAATGTATGTTATCGGGTCTGCATTACCGATCCTACACCCTATACCCTATTTGCTAATTTGCTATCAAATCATTTATCATTTGCGTTGGCCTAAAGGAAATTTATTTCGAATAAACCTTTCACTTAAAAAATCACAAAGGAGTTTTGACAAGTATGAAGTAAGGCGAAAATTATTTAGTTGTATTTAATCTACGATCAAGATGATTTTTTTAAATCCTAATATTAAAAAATAAACGTCAGTTCGTTTCTTCGCTACTCTGTAACTTGACGAATCTACAGATGATCATGACATTTTGCACACACATTTTCAGGAGTACAGAAAATGACATGGAGTACTTACCTATTATCTCGCAAATAAAAATGTTCCTTGAATTAAACCTTCATTTACAATATCGGTTGCCATGGTAACGTTTCATGTTCAAAATGAATATCAGAATCGCCAAAATAATAGAAATCGTAATTGTTCTCTGCTTATCACTCTGTCATATCTTTCCAAGATTTTTTTATCTAAACTAATATTACAAAGAGTAAAGATTTAATTGTTTGTTTGCATTGAATAAGCTCTGAAACTACTGGACCGATTTGAAAAATACACCATTAGAAACCTGCATTCCTGATGGACATAGGCGACAGAATTTTTTATTTATAA
>JWHW01030552.1:11237-54052 GCA_000931545.1 Papilio glaucus | reverse complement strand
CCGTCTCAATCGGGTTCCGCCACTTACTTGGATGACGAAAACATTCTAACCTGACCCCATATTATAAAGTGATAACAAGAGAAGGAGGTGACTATCTAGTAATAGTTCATCGTTTCCATCAATAGACATTCAATGACTTATACCTTGTTTCACAGCAAGATAGATTTTTTGTAAACAAACGAACGTCATTTACCATACGTGGCGGCCATTACACTTTTTATACTTTCATCGGAAATGTTGTAATTTTGTGGAAACCATGAAATCAAGTTAAATAAAATTGTATAATATGAGCAGCTAATGCCTCAATACTCAGATGTTAGGTACGTATTCATATTTATTTACTTCAACAAGGACCCAATCATCAGTCCACTGCAGACCTCTCCCCAAGCATCGCCATAACTATCGGTCACGCCGGTTCTATCCAGTGGACTCCGTCAACTTTGACTAGATTCGTGCTTATTGTATTAAGCCTGCATATGTTGCGTCTGGACGTGGTCGGTTTTCAAGAAACTTTCGGCCCCACAGGCCATCTGTTCAAAGCGTAATGTACCCTGTTTAAACATTACTCTTAAACTTATCCATTGCTGTTTAAGCTTATCAATTCAACGATCGACAGCTAATTAGGCTAATGCCTGAGATAGATTATATAGGAACTTTTTTGTCGTATAAATCCAACATTTGAGATTTTTGCAGACCGTCCCCGAAATGTCTAAACTAACAAAATCATAATAAAAATTAATTTAATAAATAAATGGATATGGGTATAAAACAAAGAGCATTATTGTATATTAAATAGGTATTTATTAAATTTAATTGCACCTATGACATCAAATGAATTGCGTTTTTCCGTAGACACTCAACTAATTTATTGTCAGTATATTAGACCTCTTTAAGTTTCAAAAGAAAAAGAAATTGAAGCAAAAATATACATACAAAAAAATCATAATTGATTAGGATTGTATTAGACACGTCTTTGGCTCGGGATAAAACAAAAGAAACAACAGAAATAAGCATTTCTAGCACCATCTGGACAATAAAGAAACAAACATAAATATTATTTTAATTAAAAAAAATATAACAATAATAAAAAATGCTAAGAAATGTGGAAAGAGTGAAACTTTGTTTCTTAAAGGCCCTTCACACTACTATTATCAAAATCGCAGCGATTTTAATATGTAAGCCGAAGCGGATTCAATGTACTAACTGTGCCGGTAACATGAAACTCGCTAAGAATGCGTCCCCACGTCTCATCGCCCCGCATAATCGGAACAATCTTGTAAAGTGGTGCAACGTTATTTTTGTGTTCAGTTAAAATATTTCAAGACTTAAGCACACCGCTGAGACGTCATCTTACTTAGGTATCATATTAGTGTGCACAAGTAGTAGAAGACGATACGTGTAATGTTTAAATTTACTTAAGTAGTCAAACACGTTGCATTGTAAAAGTGGTTTCTCCTTAAAATTACTTTAGATATGTTACGTATAAAAGCAGGTATAAACGGGACGGAGTTGCAGAGCGTTTAGTATAATAGTGTTAATGATTTCTACATACCTATTGCCGTAAATTAAGCATTTATGTAATTAGAAATAGTGACATCTAGACGTTGTTTTGTTAACAGAAGTGAATTTTGAGCTTTAAAGGAATTTGTGGTTAAACTATTAAGTTTTAAACTTAGTAATTAAAAGTTTAAGAGTCCGACCTTTGAAAATTAAATATCAAATGCAACTTACACTGTGATTTCTAAGGACACGTTACTACGTGTTAAGAGTACGGCGTTTCCTCATACCAGTATAACGTATATCCAGATAAACTGAACTCACACAGCAGTACCTTTCATACAATTTTTAACATAGCTTAGCATTATAGTATTCAAGGAAAGACATTAACAATTTTCACAAAAATTAATTGACATTTCTGTGTGTAGTTCTAACTGTTAAATTGAAAGAATTTAATGAGGCATGCTATTGACAAATATTGAAGTAAATTAATACGATCTTCGAAAACGCAGACGCGTTATCGTTGATATGTAGACACCATTATATTTAGGATCCATATGGTAACTATAAGTTTCGGAACCCGTTTTGTTATGGTTAGTAAACCTTTTACATAAACAACATACTCTATATATTGATACAGATGATTAATGATAAATCTATTTATAGGAATAAAATACTGCCTTAGATGTTAATGGCGTACAATTTTATTATAGTTTTTAGTTGCGTCAAATTCAAAGACTATGTCGCAGTAAAGAAATTTTGATTTTTTTGTCACATACTCAAAAACAATGGCAAATGATACCGTACTGTAGTAAAATTTTTACACCCAGATATGAACTCCATATGTGTCAGTAGTAAAGTGCCATATATTAAAATATCCGGGTATAAAATCGGTTAAATAATTCAAGAAAATTTACATCACTTCACTATTGTATTCAACATTCGGTGTAGCACTAAAAACGTGATTATATCATAGACAATTATTTTCTTACTTAAACATAATTAATTAGACAAAAAAAGAAAACCTAACAAGACTCGTAAAGGTACATTTTTAGGAATAAACATTTTAGAAGTCAACAAAAAATAATAATTATTATTATTTTATAATAATATCCCATAGCTGTTATTATAATCGCTTAGCGTGAAAACTTAATATGTACACACGTTTTTCTTAAATTATCGAAAACAAAAAAAAATAGAAAAGGTACTAAATAAAACATTATGTAAATTCATTTTTCAAACGTCTCATAAAATAATAACAACCTGGTGTAAGAATAAAAAAAAAATATCGAAATATTTTCCCTTAAGTCTAAACCTTTTCTGATGTAACATTCATAGAAAATATCCGAACAGAACAAAGATATAGAGTAAAAAAGAGCAATTTAAAAGCTAATAATTAACTGAACCAAAATTATATACAACCAATTTACATGACATTACATTAAAAACTAATTTTTAATCTATATTATACAACATTAACTTAATTATTATAAGAAGTATTAAAAATATTTTTATTTCATCTTCATTAAAAAGTGTATAAGGTTGAAAATTTTATTGTCTCAGTCATTGTAAGTCAAAATATGTATATACTCTGTATTTTTCCTCATAAAATTACCATTTATGTAAATTTACAATATTTTTTCCTCCTAAAACACTTTTTTTTATAGAAACGCACCTTTTTTTGCCAAAAAATGATATATCAGTCATACTTTTTATTGTGGACTTACAAATTAAAAAAAAACTGTAATGTTTTGAACAAACGTTGGCTGGCAGTAATAATATGAGCCGTAAATAAAAACTAATTCAGTTCCTTACGCCATCTATAATTCTATTTAGAGTTAAATTTTCGTTCGAAAACTTTAATATTCTATTAAAATGTATTTCTGAATAAGAACTTTTCCAATGTATATAAACTGTTGACGTAATAAGTGAATAGACATATTTATGCGGTATATAAACATCTCTTGAACAATAAATCCGGCCACCGCTTTTGAGATCACATCTTTGTGGCGTGAATTCATGTTCAAGAATGACATCCATTTGTAAAAAAATAACCTAAAAATATCCATGTATATTTCTATAAAAGTAAACGGTATAAATCACAAAGTAATTTCGCTAACTAGGCTTACTTAGAGGCGTCACTTAATTAAGTCTAATGCACGATATCACACGGAGTTCGTTCACCAATATCTTGAAGTCTCGATCTGTAACAAAGGAAAAGAAATTTGAAAAACACTTTTTAATATTATTTTTTATTATATAGTCGAAACCCCGTACAGCCTTTTATCACGGAACAAGTAAAACTGAAGTTCTAAAGTGCCATATGCCAGTGCACTTATTTAACTAACATGACCATATTTATAAATATAAAAGACTATGTATGTTCCGTATAGACTCCGAAACGAATGGACCGATTTCGATAAAATTTTCAGGAAATGTTCAGATTGGACTAGCGGGTGTTCCTGTGAAGTTTGATTGTGATCGGATCAGCATAATTAGTGCTACTCGGGCGAAACCGGGGCGTATCGCTAGTTTATGCTGTATACACCAGAATAATTTCGCGCTCCTCTTTTCGTCAACATAAAAATATGATAATTGATCGTTTTGCGACATAAATCTGTAAAAATGTATTATGTCTATTGTGTAATAGGTGAATGTCCTGAATAAGCATTCTAAAATATCCCTATAACAATTAAATTTGATCCATAAACGTATTCTTGCAAATAAATAACACTGTTCAAAGTGATACGTCAGCTTTATTAAACATACATGTCTCAATAAAGAAAATAAGTTAAATTAAAACTTTAAAATCATCATCATGCTAAATAAAATCGATTAAAGTTTCTAATCGATGTTTTTAATATACATTACATTCAACATCGATTCAATGTATCGACATTCTCCTCACAGTTACGTGATGTGTTACATCAGAATCAGGGAAACGAGGTTTCGATGTTTCGTATGTTTGGTCAAGGCCGGATCATAGCTGTTAATTTATAACTGTTCTAGTTCTCTGCGTCAGGTTTAAGTATAAGCGTTAGATAATAAATAGAATAAAGTTTAGACCTTAATGTGGTTAGCGTAATACATAAGATTTACATAAGTACATGGAAAAGAAATTCACTTTTAGACATTTTTAGATTTATTAGCAGTTGAAAACACGCCTTGCTGGGTTCTTTTCTAATTATACAATTATTTATAACATTTTATCAAAAGATACATTTTCAACCCACGTATCTTTTACAACCCTACAACCATCCACATGCAACCACCATAGTGACATTGGGACGTGAAGGTTACAACGCCAAATCACTCTGTGATGTGTAGTTTTGCCTAAAACTGAAATACACGCACACTTCCATTTTTATATGTATAATAAGTGTTTATATGAAATAGTTTGCATCTTACTCGGCGAGGTAACGAAAAGTGAGTGAGGCGCTGTTGAAGTATAAGACTTATCTTCCAATACTATCCGTACTAGTGAAGGGAAGATACTTAAATTTAGACGCAGGACGCTTTAGTATTTTTACTCCTAGAATTACACGGGATAGAACAATTTTCTTTAGAATTCTGTGATTTCATTTTATTACGTGCAATTTCGAATGCTTCCTTAAAAAGAGGCTCTTACCAGAGCTAGTGAGTCTGCATTTGCCTTCGAGCGATAGTGTTGCACTTTTCAAAAGCATAAATACCTCAATTTCAATAGTTCCCAACGTCCGAGCAAAAATGTCGGCCCGAAGAACTATGTCAGCGCACTTAAGACAAGTTACGTCAGAACCGCGGAAGCTCGACGACCGACTTTCACAGACCAACGTTACGTAACACCGAATTCGTATTACATAACAGTTCCACAGACCTAATGTCCCACTGAGTCAGTTACGTCACGATTTTTTTTATAATAATTTTTGGCGGGTAAAATTGAATGTTGGTAGAAAGTGGAACGTGTGAAATGGCAACACTGAAGCGGTTAATTGGGCCGCGTTCGCACGCCGCGTTCGATTGCGTTTTTTAATCGAGACGATGTTGCAATCGTCTGGGATTTTTTCGGCGACAGGATGTGTTTATAAACGGATAGATAGATCCGGTTAAGGTAAAACGAAAGTGTTGATTCGACATTGTCAAAGTGGTGCAATATATTTTATAATAAACGGTAGGATAAATTGAGATAGAATTTTAGACATACAAGCACACTTATACTACTACTACTACTACTATACTACGTATGATCTTTGCAAATACGAAATACTGTACAAGCACTTGTCTCTTCCTATATAACAAATATTCCTAATTAAATACAAGGGACTCTATTGGCAATTAGTAGCGAAAGCATTGTGCTATTTGTCAGCAAAACTGGGTGGTAGAGCAAAGTCACTTACTGCTACCGTTCGGAGAGGCTTTTACATAACTATGGACTTCAAAATATTTACAGACTCAAACTTTTTTTACAAAACAAACATCGTAGTAAAACAAGAACAAAAAGTAATTCATTGGCTTCTCACTTTGAGGTTAACAACTTTGTTAACTAACTTTGTATTGTTAACTTTTTATTCCGTCGATTAACTAACGAGGGTTGCGTAATAAAAGGTAACTTATAATGCAAAGTGACATAATATATAAGTCCCGTAAAAAGAAGATGGAAAAAAGATCAGATTATACTCATTTGGATCTCTTTCTCTCTTCCTTTCTTTGATTTGAAAGTTATTATTGGACGGATACTTATCAATTTTTATCTTGTAATACAATTGAATCATTGATATTGTCTTGACTCAGATACGTGGTGAAACTACGACCAGATCAGACCTATCAGCTACGTCGAGAAAGTAACCCATCAGAGAACATTTGGTAAGTACAATGGTAGAGCCTGCAACAACAACATCTGTTGCAAGAATTGGCCGGATCGACCGCCAAGTAGAACTATTCCGTATAGGTTGATGAGTGAGTTACCGTAGGATTAATTCTGGTCCTCTTTCCCTTCCCACCATTTTCTAATTAGAAAAGGATGGATAGAAGACGTACATCAAAACGAGGGAAGGGATGGATAGGAAAACGAAGTATCCTTTTTATGTTTATTCCTTCCCCTGTCCATTAAACTTAGGCAAGGCATCTGCAATTCATTTACCTTGTTACAGATGCCTTTGGATAGCGGGTTCAATTGTGATTTTAAGATTCAAACACGCACACGTAATTTCATCAGGTAGTGGGCGTAGTACATAGGCTTTTTAGCCTAGTTAGAGTTTCAAGAATTGACGTCAGATGATCGATCTTTGTGGCAATTGATGTTCCCCTATTAATCACCAAAAAAATCGGTACTCTCCCGTCGTCTTTGAAAATACCTACGCAACAATCGGACGGAAAATTTGGCACTGGCAACTATTTCAAATTTAATACGTCATTCAACTCTTTCAAACGCTCCTCCTGATAATAAAAAAATAAATTATATAATGACAGTGTGCACTTATAAAATTATACGTTCAAAACAAAATGCATTCATCGTAAACAATCTGATAACAAACATTAAGAGTTACAATTAACTATAATAGACGCTACTCACACATACACTACCGACGCACACAGATCTGCCGCAAGTCAAACGGGTGGAGTCATAAAAAAATCACAGAGCAGGGGTCAACGCTCCCTCGGCACCCGAAACGCATGGCAATGCACTCCACGATCATAGCTTAAAACTACGCCGGGAAATGTTTTGATAACGACAAAACTTTGGTACAATCCAAGCTCTCTTAACAAGCAAATCAACTTTGTTGTTGTTGTTTGACCAGGTAGAAAAAATATCTATTTGATAATCGTAAATACGTTTTAAAATGGTACTGTACGGTTGACATGCTCGAATTAAAAAAAATCGAAACAATTTCAATTAAAAAGTTCTGATGGTTCTTTTTAAATAGGACCATGATTTTTATGGCGTTCTATTAAGAAAACTTTGGACGTCTTGTGAATAAAAATGAAGCCCCAAAGATTTACCTTAAAGTGCACGGCGGTTGATGAATGAATTATCATGTTTAAAAATCTACGTATATCATTTTATGTAGATATTTTCTCATATAAATGATATATATTAATAAGCCATTTCGTAAACTATGAATATTATAATGGTCGGACGGAATATTAATCAATTACAATCAATTTGTAACAACTTCCAGACGAAATAAAAGAATGAACTAAAAAATACATTTTCAATCATACTAAATTTCGTTTTCGCTTCAACATATACAATTAATGTTTGACCAATACAAAAATATTAATCAAATAAATTAATGAAAACAAAAAGAAGATATACGTAATTCTAACCTAAAAATTATAGTAAGGTTACCTTTTTTTTTAATAAAGATTTTATGCCCTGGTAACAAGACCTTTAAGCCAGAGTTAGGTTACCAAGAACAATTGCATCGTTCGGAAATCCGTTGCACAGATTAAATTTAATTCCACATGTCATTGTCGTTCCGTGATGCTACATATCGATGCAAGTGCGCGCTGCGGTGACGTAACAGAGTCCTAAATGTGGGCCAAATTAAAAAAAATGGCCACACCCACATACGAGTTACGCACACACGCGAACAGTGAAAGTGCGCCGGCGATCGCAGGCGCAGCCCGCAGCGTTGTTGACTACTTGTTTGTCATTCGACATCCGCTCGCCGTGATGTGAGGACGTGTTTAAATTTGTTAACTCATGTATGATATGAGATATATGAGCATCATCATTCTTTAATCAAAAACACTAATTCTAGGTATATTACGAAATTGTGTAAATAATTTACTAAGATACATTTTATCCATTTAAACAGACTGTCTTGAAAAACAGTCGAAAGGCGGATTCGAACCTAAGACCTCGTGTTTCGCAGCCCTATTATTTTTTTTTTTTTATGGTAGCAGGTGGCAAACGAGCAAACGGATCACCAAATGTTTGGTGAATGCTACCCATGAACATCCGCAACAAGCAAATGTGTTGCAGATGCGTTGCCTACCTGTAATGGACATAAACAGAGGGGGGCATAAACAGAAATAAGGATATTTCCTTTCCCCAGTTAACCCCCTCAATCCAATCCTCTTCCCGTTCCCATCCTATCTTTATGAGGAAAGGGTGGGAAGAGGAAGAGGACTGAAATTAGGCCTCCGGCACCTCACTCATCATACTTCTGCTTCACGCCTGTTTTCTGTGAGGTCGTGGTATTTCACCGGTCGAGCCGGCCCATTCGTGCAACAGATGTTGTTGTTGCGGGCTCTTTTATTATTACTAGCTGTGCCCCGCGCTTTCACCCGCCCTGCATTTTTACTTAAACGAAATGCTATTACCACTACCTAATTAATACTACCGTAACCTCATCTCCCTGCCCTTTTCCCGCGTACGTGGGGTCGACACAGTATGGACTACTGTATAGGTTTTGGCTACAGTTTTTTAAGTCCGGACGCCTGCCTGACGTCGTAACGTGACGTAATAAGCTACTAATCAAACAAAACATATTAAATATAAACAATTTCTATAATCGTTTATATACGTTTAATACTCCTTTACCAAATGTAGCTGCTACCATAACCAACCATACCATACGTGCATGCGCGTTGAATAACTCAATGCACAATGTGCCAATCTGATGATTGCCCAGACTAAGCTGAACCCTATTTAATATGATTTATTATATAGATATGAGGTCACTTACACTGGAAGTTGCAAAATCTAACAGTTAACTAAACTTTCAGCCTATTCAACTGAACAGTTATTTTATAGCATTTTTATCGAACAGATGTTCGACATGATCTTTAAATTGATATAACTTTTTTTATAAACCGAATGAGATAAAACAAACACAACATTTTAAGTGTAGCTTACCACAGTACATTAGTGAAAACCGCACCCAAATTGGTTAAGCCGTTTCTGAGATTAGCGCGCATAAATGCACGGACAAACTGAAAAACAGACAAACAGGCATACAGTGAAAAATTCTAATAATCATTGTTTTGGGTTTTATTGCGTTTATAAAGGACAGTAAATTGAGAAATGAAAGAATTGAATTGAAGAAGAATTGTAAATGACAATTTGTCGTCACAACTGTATAAACTGTCGGAGTTAAATCGTTAATTTGTGACCTGAAATTTTGCTTTAATTATCACGTATAAAAGCTAGATTAAAAGATTATATAATTATAGCTTAGGTTTGTTAGGTTGGATAATTATAGTTATATATAAAAGATGATTAAGTAAAAAAATAGGTTTAAGGTTATACGACGGTAGGTTAAAGTTTTATACGACAGTTTATAATGTGCCTAATCCGATTATAAACTGACGAAGTTCGCAATCGATCGGTGACAAAGCGTTGCAATTACCAGCTCGAGTATGTCTATTCATGCAATAGTTATTTTTGTCTAGCACTGCTCAGATTGTATTTTAATGATTTATCTCGATATAAATTCAATTATTTCTTGAACCATGCTGAACTAAGTTGGCGTATAAGATGGAAGTGATAACCCATAAGGATTAGGTATAGTTATAACAATTATTATGACGAACAAAGAGTAGTTCCATAATTAATCAAAAGCAGCCAGTACGTTAGTAATTCCCCACCCTTTAACTTAAAAAAAATGAGCGTTAAAATCACTGTAAGACAAGATGTAACTGAAAAAATGTTGCGCTCACAGATAAAGAAACAATCTGCAGATAAAAATATGAATCACGTCGTATCTCTGGGAAATATTTTTTATACTACGCATCCTCGTTTGTAACTTTAAAGAAATATAAATTTCGGAACTTCATTTCAGTAAGTTAACAGTGGAAAGCCCTTGACGACATCTGTCGTACAAAAGGCCCGGCTCGACCGGTGTACTACCACGACCTCGCAGAAGACAGGCTTGAAATAGAATTATTCTGCGTTTCGTCTGATGAGTGTGGTGCCGGAGACCCAAATCCAGTCCTCTTCACTTTCCCATCCTTTTCTAATAAGGAAAGGATAGGAAGGGAATGATGAATGGATGGAATAAATATATATACTTGTTCTGTCTATTCCGTCCTCTGTTCATTAAGGCAACGCATCTGCAAATCATTAGCTTGCTGCAGATGGGTAGGGGTTTGCCACCTTCTTCCATAAAAAAGCTAAGTAAATTAAGACGAAACAAATATTTTAAGAGTTATCTATGGGCCCTTATAAATACGTAATTTCTAAAGTAAACATCACGACTGAATCACTTTTAATTTAGAGGTCAAGCAATTTAAATGATCTAAACCTGGTTTTACCAGAGCCCGAAATAACAACGTAACAATAGGTCAATCTAACATTTTAGTGATGTGCATTTAACCCGGTGTCCCGAGATTGAAAAGCACATAACCAATCATTCATCTATTATAACAATATACGTCGATAAATAAACCTTAATCTATCTTTAGGTGTACGTGGGCCGTCAAAATTATCATTTAACTCGATTTATAATTCATCTAATAAATATTTATACAGGTGACTCACTTAATCTTATGAATATATTCAAGAACTTAATTCTACTAATGCCAAGTCTATATGTTACTGTTAGGTCAAACCTAAAGTAACAATTCGATAGGCTCATTTTGAGAGCTGTCCCGTTGTTTCAAAGCAAGATGGGATTTTTGTAAACAAAGGTTTTTTACGTTAAAATTCGTTAATTCCAGAATATTTTCGAATTTTTTTTTGCATATTACCTTATAACATTAGCTATCCAAATTACACAATTTCACTTCATTTTATATCACGATTTCCACAAAATTACAACAGTTCTGATAAAAGCGTAATGGCATCCATGCTAAATGACACTTGTTTGTTTACAAAAATTATATCTTGCAATAAAACAAGGTAATGCTTGTCTCTGTCCAATGTTTATGCCATCGATATTCTCACCCAGCTCCGAGGGTAGCTAAATTCGTCCTTGAAAAATGAACGTAAACAATTAATCTTTGTAAGAAGTTGATTTTTGTAAAAGTTAAGCTAAAGCAACGCGAATTCTAAAGTAATAGCCTTTGTTTACTAAAATTCCACCTTGCTTTGAAGGAAGGTATAAGTAATTAGTAAAATTGTTGACTTGGGGGTTAGTTTGTTGGTGTAGGACCTGGGTAACTGGGTACGTACATATCGATGTAATTAAATTATCATTAAAAAGTCTTAGAGGTTTATAAATGCTATATTACCTGTTTAATTGTACCCTATATTTTAAATGAAAAAGAAACTGAATGAATGATGGAATTTCGATGATTATTTCACTACTCCACATATTATATTTTTATTTAGCATACCCTGTAGCTTGTTAACTTGTCACATAAATATCTTATAGTACTCGGATAAAATCGTCTCAATAGCCATCGTGTATCAGATATGTTTATTTGTTTGTCCGTCGCTTCGATAACGATGTGTGTCACCGGTGTCAATGTATGCCCTAAATACTATGGCTGTGATAATGGGTAGGGAGAGTGCTACGACTTTTTTATAGTTGTTAATATATATACTTTATTGATAAAATGCGGTGATTGAAATCGATGGACCGATGTGTATCACGAAACTAACATTGTCACATTTGTTTACACGAAAATATTTAATTGTTTCTAACTTTGAAGTCTGAGTAATGGTGCTCTTCGAAGTCCGTAATAAAGTAGGCTTTAGCTAAACGGACAGAAAAACCGTTTGGTTTTATTATAGGTTGCTGTTGGTATGTGCTGCGAGTTCTAAAGGTTTAAGATCGGATTAAATTGTAAAACTTTCGTAAAACGTCAGTTTCTACTTTTATACACTTGCCATATAAATTATTTCTAGTCAATATTTTGGTAGTCTTTTGGTAACTAGCTTATTGTTACTGTGTGGGGATGTTGTCTATGAGTGAAAGAGGTATGGAGCGACGTGATCGATTACGGATTAAAATAGATGGAGGCTGTTGGTAGAAGAGTGAAAATGTAGGGTTGTATGTATTTTTAACCGACTTCAAAAAGGAGGACGTTATCAATTCGTCTGTATGTATTTTTATTGCCGAATCGTAAAAAAATAAAAATGATAAATTCAGTCCAAAAAATAAAGTTTTGGGGTAGACCAACCCTTATCAGTTATGGGGTATGAAAAATAGTTTACGTCCTATTCTCAAACCTACCGAATATAAACATAAAATTTCATAAAAATCGGTCCAGCCGTTTCGGAGGAGTTTTGTTACACACACTGTGACAAACGAGAATTTTATATATTAGATGTAGATTATATCATAAAAATAAGTTTATCGAAGAAGAAATACATTCATTTTTGATACGTCAATAATTCGTTCAGTTTACAATTCGCTGATAGTTTACAATAGTCCTAGTCGGATTATAAACTAAGTTCAAAATCGATAGGTTGGTCTTTGTCGCTTTCCTCTATCAAAAGTCTGAATTATTGCACCCAGAAGCCTTGCTGCATCCGATGTCAAAATTTAACTCAACGTGACTTTACGAGGGCATGCCCCGAACATCAGCCAAGGCGCAAGCTTTAGCAACAGTTGTACAAAGTTTTCAAAGTAATCAACTCGAGGGAATCATTAGTAATGACCATTTATTTCAATGCTTTTTCTATTTTCAAATGGCAATGGATTTTATCTCTGCAATACCGGTCTTTATACTTGTGATAGGTTAGTATAATTCATTAAGCAGAGCACTTTTTTATTTTTTATCACAAAAATATAATTAATTGTGTTAAATTAAGCAAAAAAAAGTAAATCAATACAGTAAATTCCCATTATAATTAATAAGGTATTTTTCATAATTAATATAGATACGAAAACTATAAATGAATCAACAACTAATTCGATTTATAACGATAAATTTAATAGTAATAATTAAAAATAAGGCTTGAGCTTATATATGTATGCTAAAATTATGCCGATCATTGACCTCTTTTCAGGAGTGGACTTCAAGTCTGATGAGGAAATGAAATAAAAATAGTAGACTAAAAATACAACTACTAGTGATCCGCCCCGGCTTTGCCCGGGGAGCACTAATTAGATGATCCGATCGCTACCAAACTTCACAGGAACAATCGAAATTGGTGCAGCCTTCAAAATATGACGTACTTAAATGCCGGCAACGCATTTGAACCTCTGGTGTGGCAGATGTACATGGGCGTCGGTAATCACTTAAGGCGACCAACAGCTCATTTGCCCCATGATGATATAAAAAGTCCAAATCGAAGTACAAATCCAACTTTTCAGACAAGCAAGCTTTTTGTCACATGTATTGTCATACTTCTCTCCTCATAACGTGCCTACATAATGCTTTCGTCATTAGAAATTATCTAAGGCGGATGACGTCATGAGCAACGGTAATTAGGAAAAGAACATGGTACTTCGATTCAAACACGTTTAACCTTTAAGGGAAAATAATGAATTAATGGAAATTTCTAGGAAATATTTCGAAAGAGCTTAAAAAGTTTTACTCGACAACGGTATCGAAGTCACGTTGTGGAGTGCGCGGCGAGCCACGCGGAACTTGACGCGGTCGTATAACGCAATCTGTTTACATTTTTTTTTGGGGTAATTAGAATAACACGAAACTACAAGAATTTACTATTTCACATGCAATTTACATTAAATACATAATTTACGATGTTTATCAACATAAATATATTTTATATTAACGAACAGCCCAAACTTATGGGCCTGGAGACTTAGATCTTGCACAAAGCTTTCTGTTATTACATAGTAGCACTAAGAAATGAATGAATCTTTGTACGTAGAAACTACCCGTGCGAACCCGGGTCGGGTTGCTAGTCTTAACAATATTTTTAAGGCAAAATAATTATTTACAATTTTCATAACTTTGCATTTATAACAGGTGGCGGTATAAGTTACTTCGTTGGCGCAATAGTTCAATGTCTTCTGTCATCTATACTGTCACACGTCACATGTTTACCTGCCCTAAAGATAATTCAAATTAATGTTAACCTTGCAAAGCCGGAAGGGGTCGCTAGTTATTAAATATTTCTTAGTAATAATCATCATAATTCATCATTTGTTCTCAGTGAGACAATCAGTAGGAAAGTTTAGAGTTGATTTTTATATTTTATGTAATTTTTATCTGTTGTTTCTGTCTATATTCTTAAATAAATAAGAGAAACGAAATCACATTTAAGCAGACACGGATTCAGATATGTATGAGAGTACTTATAATACCCTAAGTTCAAACCTACCCACGCTTCTAGTATACGACCTACGCGTAGGCGTGAGATTTCCTTACTCCTTCAGAGCGTTAGTTATTTGTGATCGCTTGGGAGGAAAATATAATTCGTAACGAAGAAGTAATTCTTATAGATTCAATTATAGCTTTAATTTTTGTAAACATTTATTTTTGAAGGAGAAGCTTAAGCAGGCAATGATTGAACGAGATTCGTCACTTAAATTTCAAGGTTTCGGATGCATTTCGTTACACAAAGGAGAGGAAAGATATAGTGGATAGGTGAAGCAAAAGAGAGCGAGGTATACGCTCAATGCAAAGCAATTAAATAATTATACTGTAAATTTTGTGCTGCTGTGATATGTTTGAAATTGTGTGAAAATTATTCGTCTGTTTCTTTCGCTGTCTTTCACATTTATTTTTGAAGATTATGTACCACGTGTAAGCTTTTTTAATTTACACTATTTTAAGGATAATAATAAATCGACTTCTTTTATTATGTTTCCTCACTGCAGGGACACAGGTTCGCTTTCCGAGCGAGGGAAGGGGCCGTAATCCACCACGCTGGCCCCGTGCGGGTTAGTGGATGTCACATGTTTTCGAATTTATTGGTTCTAAGACATGCCGGTTTCCTCACGATGTTTTCCTTCACCGTTTTTGGAGCAGTGGTGATGAAATAAATTAACACAAAGTAAAGCGCTTGCCTGGGTTCGAACCCGCGACCTACAGCGCGTAAGTCGGGGCCTATCCCACTGGTCTTTACGCTAATTCACTTACATTTAAATCTTGTGTAATTAATAACACGCTATAACTTCCGCTAATCCTCTAATACAAATCTAATTTTTGTTCCGACACAATAAAGCATACTAATGTATTATAAATAATTACAACTGATTACTAGTAACGTTTTATATCAGTCTTCCTGTAATTTTATCGCCCAACTGTCGTTAAAATTAAACAATCATTTTATTAGCATTCAATTTAATTTTAAATCACTAACACATGACTCTTCTAGCGAGATACATAGGGAACTGAACCGACATACGCCTCTGTATCTTTTAAATGCGTAAGAGAAAGAGAGAGGGGCGAGAGCGAGAAAGAAGGGGAAGGGATTATTATGATTTTAATAAACCATTTCTGTTGGCTTTTATTTAAACCGGCAGGAAACAAGCATCTTATAATTTTTTTCAAACATTACGTAATTTCCCTCTCTCAGAGAGGTCTGTGTCCCTGCAGTGGGGAACATTCTAGAAAAAGGCTGCTTTATTTATATTTATTTACGTAATTTATGATGGTTCTTACTGTAACCAAAGTTTTATTATTTTATGTCAAAGAGTAATCGTTAAAATTGACAGATTTCAATCAAATAATTCACAGAGTATAAGAATATAATTAAATCACAAATTATATACTGAAGGGATTGTAATTTGTTATTTTTTTCATGTTAGTGAAACTGAACTGAATCAGCTTACTTTATTTATTTATTTGATCCTTTCCTTATTAGTTAATTCATTGGAGTTAGTCCTCGGGAACCTTCATCACTCATCAGACGAAACGCAAATACTTCTGCTTGACGCCTGTCCTCTGTGAGGTTGTGGTATTTCACCGATTCGTCAACTGTTTCAGTCGATTCACAAACTGGCCTATTTAAGCAGAAGTTCTTGCTCTACCTCTTTATGTTTTCAAATAGTTATAATTCTTATACCATATACAATAAAAATAAAATATTTACTTATAACGAATAAATTCTTAAGCTAATGAAAAGATTTCAATAATTCACTATCAGAAATCCACAATATCCTAACGTAAAAATATATTATATTATACGAGTAACTGTGATATTGCACGAAGCAACCGAATAATGAGGTAGTGTTAAAAAGCATGTATGTAAAAATGTAAAAGGTTCGTAGTTGGAGCGTTTTTACTCGTCAATAGATCATAAGTTATATTTCGCGGAGGTGTGAGAGGCTGCCTGCGCGCGCATCTCACGCCGGAGCCAGCTTGTGCAACGTCGAGGTCGTCTCAAAGTCTATCAGCAGCGTTTAGAATGTTATTCCTCAAGTTATTTAATACAATAGTTACACTACTCGTGTGGCTATTTTGAGCTCTTAAATTTTATTTGCGTTACTTTTAATTAGTTTACGGTCTTTACACCTAACTAGTGACACGCCCCTACTTCGCACGGGTAGTTTCTCCGTACAAACTTATAACGCCTACTTTAGACCTTTTAGTGCTTTTACTTTTTTAGTGCTCCCCAATGTAAAAACACAAATCTCTGTGCAAAATTTCAAGTCTCTAGGCCCAGTAGTTTGGGCTGTGTGTTGATATTTATCAGTCTGTCAGGCAGTTTCTTATTTATATATAAAGATATGAGCTGTGGTGTGACAGAAGGACGGACAGACAGTCGGACGGACAGCGGAGTCTTAGTAATACTTTTTTGCCCTTTGGGTACGGAACCCTAAAACGATAAACCATGTAAAGGTAAGGTACTTTGAATTTCCTTCAAAGGTAACTTTGATGATGAAGAAGCCAATTAAATTGCTGACATCAAAAGTCCATTTTACAATAGACACAGACAATTATTTTTATAGTTGTATTATGTGACACACGTAACATGCTAGAAGAGTTGTAACTGTCTAAGTATTTATTTATTTTGAACCAGTGGAGGTGTTATAGGTTAGCTGTAAGGAGGTTAAAAAGGTCTCGAAGCCTATCTTAATATGATGTTACACAAGAGCCGCCCGGCACCGATTTCCCCGGACGTTACAAAAACTTTCGAACGCGGCCGCTCCTGCGCCTTTGGGGACCGCGTTATGCAATTATACGTTATTTCATTTTTTATTTGATTATTTTTACTACCAAATTTTTAGGATTATCGATTTTTGTTATCTGTGTGCTGCTTAATATTTTCAGAACGAGGGGGTTACGGGTCGTTAACCTTGGTAATCTCACGCGATGCATTTAAAACGACGGGAAGGGTTAAAACATTTAATGAACGTCATAATCATTAAAAATAATTAATTAATAACATATTAATGTAATGTTATGACAAAAAAATAATCCATTTTTTTAAAGATATCATTTAATTCTTTTATTTAATAAAATATACCACTAAAGTGACTAAACTCATAAACGACAAACGAAATTACCTCAATTTTCGGACTAACTGAATTTTTGTTCATTATCCAATATAGATGTGAGTAATTTAGGATATGGTTATTTAAATTTTAATTAATCATACCAATAAATATTTGATAAAAGAATACATTTTTAAAAGATTATGATTTCTCGATTGTACTTAAAATTTTAGTGGTAACCCACAAGTAAGCATAGCGCTCATTTTGTTGCAGACATGTCGATCAGTTGATACACATTGTGATTGCGAAACTTGTGCGCCGCTTCTTAGGGCCCTTACAATAACTTGCCAGATGAGTTCCTTTTGGACGTAAGCTGCTAATGATGATGATATTTTATTTTTATATATAAAAGAGAAACTGTCTGTCTGATATATCAACGAGAGCTCAAACTACTGGGCCTAGAGACTTGAAATTGTGCACAGACATTTGTGTCATTATGAAGGTGAGTACTTAACAAAGATTTTTCTAATTTCATCCTCTAAGAGTCTAAAGATGGGGATGAAAGTTTGTTTTCAGTAAACGGTCGAACCGCTGACGATAGCTAGTTAGGTTATAAATATGATATACAATTGTCGTGTGCCGTAGTTTCAAAATTAATATTATTCAACAATTATGAAATTAAACATAATTTTTTATGTTTTATCTTATTTCTGCTGTAACGCAGTTACGCATATTGAGAGATAACATAGTCCTTAGGATATTTAGTCCTGAATTTGTATTAATAGATTCCAAAAGTTTATATTTAAGCCATTTAATCTACTTAAACTTAGTACATAAATGAATGAATGAATGAAACTTTTTATTCATAAAATATTATATTCAACAAAACATATTTAAAATATTAGCTTAGTTGAAATGGGTGAAATGTTCCATTTAATCGGATATTTTGTAATTAGTCATGAATGTATGAACGGAAAATGTTAAAGTTTAGGAAAGAGCACGCCTTGAAATTCCATTAATGGTTTGGAGACAAAAAATCACGTAAGTAACGTTAACGTACTATCATGAATAGATCAATAGATTTAAAGAAAATATTTCAATGGATTTACCATTCTATTTAATCTAATTCTACGATTAGTGTCATAAAAAAATAATTTGTCAGTGATGCCGCCATCCCGCATAATACCATCCAAAAACACAAAAGGCATATTAACGAAAAAAAGTGAAAGTGTGTTGGAGGCACGCTTGCACACTCTCGCCTTATACGCACAGGCGACGCACACACACGCACAGCGATTTGGTCTGATTCATCGACTTGCGGATTTAATGTCCCTAATACATATCATCGTGTTTAGATTTATTGTATTTGCCGGGAAAAGTCTGAGGACCTTATTCTATAGCGTTAATACTAAATAACGTTAAATAAGATACAAAAGTATACACGAGACCTATAAATTAGGAATAATACATTTGATTTGAACACCTATTTTATGCATTTAAAAGCCCAATTATTGAGGAAGGTTATAGGCTATTTAACTTCACGCCACAGCCTTTAGGAGCCGAGCAGAAAAATAATAAGAGCGAGAATGTAATAACACGGACGAGCAATCAGTACCGCGGGCATGTAAAACCACAGGGCACCGATAGTCTTGTATATAAAAGAAGATACTTGACTGTAGACGAACACTAAGAACGATTTTCTCTAAATTCATCCCATACATGTCTTAAGTAGGGGATGAAAGTTCGTAAGGACAAATAATTTAAATGTAAGTTGACCTCAGATCTATATAATGAATCATATTAATTAGGGTTCAGCTTGTGCTAGACAACCCTCCGGCGGGTGAAACCGTGGGACTCAGCTTATTTATTTATATGAACGAAGAAGTGAAAGATATGCCTTCCTATATTTCGATCCTTCCTTTCCAACATTTACCGCAGTTTTAGTCTTCTCTAAACTACTAACTTTACTAACTTAAATCTTTAAGTTGCGTCTCCTCGAGGCCTGAGAGTAGTAATAAAAAAGGCGTTACCCACGGCTTCGTTTCTTATTTTGAAAGACGATTCAACGTATACCAGCCTCCAATTATAGGTGAAACGTGTCAGTTGTTATTGTCATGTAACGTTACCATGGCAACCGATATTGTAAATGAAGGTCTTTTATATTCACCTATCAATCGGGAACTCGACATGAGTTACAGATTCGTGACTAATCTTTGTGCAGGAATTCCTTCCTACAAAGTGACTGACAAGGGAATAACAATTCCTAATAACTTTTAAGGTCGATTAGATCCCATTATTAATCCTAACCTCCGAATCATTATTATAAATGCGTATGTGAGCTTGTTTGTTTGTAACGCATTAACTCTTTAACGACTCAGCCGATCATCGTGAAATTTTGCACACACATTGTCATGTGTACAGAAAACGTCATAAAATAATATTCCGAAAACAAACCATAGGATAATACATTAAACCCTTCCTTTACTAATCTCGGTTGCTATGGTAATACTGCATGTTTTAACTATGACCACTTTTATGATACATGTTACTGTAACTCGAAGTTATAATACACGGATTCATCATACAAAAAATTACAGCGTGGAAAATAAATGCTTGTGAAGGTACTACTGGTATTCTAAAGAGAAAATGATTTGATTGTTTGTTTGTTCTAGATTTTAAAAACCACTGAATAGATTTTAACAATTCTTTAATCAATGGTAACGTCTTCTATCAGTTAGTATCCTAAGCTATATATTTTTTAATAGTCTGTCCTACGAGCAAAGCTAGGGCTAGGCTAAAGCTAGGGCTAGGCTAAAGCTAGCTAGTGTTGCTAGTGTATGCATAATATAAAGGTAACATACATGTCTTGTTTTCTATAAAAGAACTGAGACTAAGTTTAAACTTCAATACAAAGAAGACACTATTTTTGTATTTACGTTACACTTTTCAACGCGTTGTTATTCCTTGAAAACTTTCTCTTCAAACATTTTATCTAAGAGTTAGAAGACCGATGCTTTCAAGGTTGCCTTTTACGTAGATAAAAAAAACTTTAGAGCGTTTTAAAAAGTTTACTTTAACAAGGTGTCACTTGGAGTCGGTCGTTAAATTGTAACCTTTTAATGTAGGTTTAGTGTTTGATAATTTATTTTTAAAAGCTTTAATGTCATTCACCTTTTTTTAAGGCATTACGAATTTATCCTTTTTCTATCTTTTAAAGAAGTGTAACAAAATTATGAATTATGTTATTAAGGGTCTGTAGCACAAAGTCTGAGTAAGGGGCCTAATAGCTTATTTGGAGATTGTGAAATGCTTACGATGACTTTATTCGTCCTATATATATTGTGAGGAAAAGAAAGAATTATATATACATTGTGAAACAAGCCCTAAAAGACAGGAATTACTGTGTTGTTAACAAATGTAATATAATTATTTAATGTACAGGTATCAGTGATTTCTTTGTTATAACAAATGGGGCAAATGAGCAGCGGGTCGCCTAAGTGATCACTTAGTCGCCTAATCACCGACGCCCATGAACATGCATGCATGCAATGCATTGCCGGTCTCTAAGCAAGGAATACCGTCTCTTCTTGGAGACTCCTAAGTAGCATTGGTTTGGAATTACCGCGCGCGACATATAATTTAATACAATATAATCGACTTCCAGTTCATTTACCAAAATTAAATTGAGTTTTTGCCGTTTTATTGATATTTTGTTAAATATTAAGATGTATAAACGTATTAGTTTGTCACACCTGGATAATGTAGCTCTCTAATCGTAAAAAATGTATAAAAATCGATTAAGTTTCAGATATATCGATTAAAAGAATGATAGAGTCATAGTCTAAACTATTGGGCCTAGACTTAAAATTTTTGCACAAAGATATCTGTTATTACAAGACAATTTCCTAAATTTATCCCTCATCATCAAAGTTCTAAAGCAGTGGATAAAAGTTTTTATGGAGAGATATATTTCCTTCAGCAGAATTACTTGACCACACCTGTGTTTTTCTGACGCTATAATTAGTAGGTACTACCCAGACGAAGCAGGGGCGGGTCGCTAGTATTGTTTTATAATATTAGTACAGATATAAATATTATTTTTATAATCTGTAAAAATAACAATTATAAAATATTACTTGATTTAATTGATTCAAAATTTGAAATTAAATATGACGATTTAAAAAAAAAACTTCTCCATTGTTCTATAAATACGTCAAAGGTATAATAGTTAAAATCAACAAGTTGGGCGCTCGGAAACTGGTAAGTAGGGCAGGCGAGGCGAAAATATCGATCCCGATACGCGAATTTAGAACCTATTGAGAAGAACATAAAGACGATATTAGCAAAGCAATTTTTACAAGTGAAAATGAAAGTCAGCATTTCGCACAAACGAATTTGAATAGCGAATTCTCGATTCTCTTTTCGTGATTTTTTTTTGCATATAACTTGCAATCTTTTGTCAAAGCCCTATAAAGTAAATATAATAGTAGTTTTGGTCATTTTAGTATAATTAAAAAAACTACTTCAGTTACCTTAGCATGCTATTAGGTCAGTAATCATTGAAAGTTTTTCGTCATAAAAAAATTAGAAGATTCGTCTGAAATCCATTGGCAGCGCCACCTACCGGGTCCAGTTGGGATGCTGGGACCCACTTTTTTCCCCTGCCCATTTCCTACTTATTATGTGGGGTCGGCACAGTACGTATACGTTATAGGTTTTCACTTTGTTTTATTTGACGGCTAGCCGCCTGCCTGACGACAACCCTCCTTGAACTTTTATTTAAAATATTAGTAAATTATCGAAATAATTTACTAATTTTTGTTTTAAACCATTCCCAACCAATCTTAAACTTGGTTGGAAATGGTTCACAGCAATAGTCGAATGGCGGATTCGAACCCACGACCATATTGTGCATGTCAATACTTTTAGACTACAAGAGGTCACAATGTAACAGACATACAAACATATGTACATACATACATAACCGTGAAACCGAAACCGAAAATTCATCACATCACTAAGTTCAATACGTCGAAAACAAAAGCATACGAGAACATGACCAATTAAACCGTATTTCATTCATTAAATTCCTATAAATGGCGCCTGAAATTACGTACTTCAAATGATAAGCGTATGTAATTTATCATATACATATATACCGTTCACATACATGTATATATGTACATTATCAACAGACGGTCAAGGGTACAGCGCATCCTAACATTTATTACAAAGTTCATTGTATAATTAGCCAGTTCCAATTGTCTATTGTCATTTAAATTTGTATTATTCTTTACGGGAATTATATGTTTATATTTTTGCGAGAAAGGAGAGAGGTAAGAGAAGAAAAACCCTTATATGTAATTACCGATAACCAGAAATTCACAAAAAACATGCAGTTATCTCTTTCTTTTTCTCTGCAAAACCTGAGATGACAATATATTTTATGTGAATGTTTTCGGCGTTGTGAACTTATGGTTATCAAAAGTCATTTGTGTTTGAATGATTTGGTCCGTGGTAAACTTCAAAAGCTTAATGAAATATAGATGTAGCACTCTGTCTACCCCCTTTGACCTAAACATGTGACCTAATTCATAATAATAAGTGTCCATTTCGCTGTTTATTTAATAGTTCGCCTTTATTACAACAGCATAAAGTTTACATTCGTTTGACAAGAATAAGGTCACAAATACAAGACAACGTGACTCCGAGCGCATCAACACTACCAATATTTTGACGCTTATTCCAACGCAATAAAGATTAAAGTAGATTGGATAAAAAATTCATCAGTAACATAATGAGATGTATAAACTAGTAACGTCTCTAGCTCTACTAGGGTGGACAGAGATTAAAATATATCGTTATCTCGTTCTCCCGAAGCTTATGTTAAGTTCTCCAGTTTAATCGATTGCAGATTCTATGATATGCTCATCCCCATATCAAATAATTTCAGTGACTGTTCATTTTAATTTTATTATTTATACAACTAACTATCTAGAGTGGCGCGGTGACCCAAAGTGGGCCTTGGCCTCCGACAAGAATCTTCACTCATTCCGATCCCGCGCCATCTCTCGCCAGTTTCGAATTTGAAGGTGAAGCAGGTCCTTCTCTACCTCATCCTTCCAGCGATACCTTTTTTCATTTGTAGAACTATTATTTAATAAATGATCGTGACCTAAATCTGATCTAAGTTAAATTTGAATAGAACATACTTTGAGAAGCAATACGTAACGTAGAAATTGAGAAACTGGTGCCAGAGAGCCTAGCATCATTGTAGAGATAAAGGCACACAGATTCCTTTCGGACATCAGGAAAGAGTGGAAAACGAAAGGAACAAGAAGCGTGTGTACTTGGGACGGACTTGAGCTACAAGTTCAAGAGAAGAGAAGAAGTTCAAGCGGGAGTACAAAGCCCAGTCACTGCGCTACTCTAGTTAGTTTTCTTTAGAAATCATCGATATCTCGAACCTTTTAAATGAATATAGTATACTAAAGTATATTTCTTCGCATAAAAAATCCTGCCGTATTTGAATAAATATCACATTAAAAATAGAAAGGCGAACGTATTTATTGTCTCTAGCATACTAAATGTAGTCCAGTTCTTTTAAAGCTTAACGATCAAAAACGATTATATTTAAAGATATAAATTATATATCTATATATGTATATAAAACAAAGTCGTGTTATTTACACCTATTTATTACTCAGGCTGCACAGTTTTTTTTATATTTCATTTGTTTGATCTGTCTCCGTCACCAATAAAGTAAAAATATGAAAAATTAACGAAAAAAGAAAAAAATCCATATTTTTCCCTCTGGGTTACGGGCGTGAGTATGGACTCATGGAAGATAGGCAGACATTATGGATTTTCCTTTGGCGCGATCCTGGCACACCGTTCTCGTTTCTACATCGACCTTATATATATCGACCTTTTTTAGTATGTCACTAATCTGATCGATGTAAGTTCTCCTTGGACGTCCATTCACTTTTGCAACATAAATTTGTTTTTTCGAAAAAAGGAAAATATCATAAAATGCATTTTCTTACACTTACATTTTTCGTACAAAAAATACAAAAAGTAAAAAATATTTATACAAAGAAAAGAAAAACATCTTTTATCTTAAGGTACTTCAATGAAGGGAATAGACTCGAGTGCAATAAATACAAAATTAATTTTAAACGGAACGTAGGTTTCCGGGTCAGCTAGTTTAATGAGTCAAATTATAAGACCGCTTAGGTAAAGTTAGTAAAGGTAAAGAAAAACTAGGCGTTATCTCGAACACGTAACAAGTTGCTAGAGTTTAAACATTCATATAAAGGTACGTGGGTAAACAATATAATAATTTATGCATAACCTTATGAAAGTCAATGCAATTACAACCTTAGGTACAACTGAAGAAAATAATAAAAACAACTGGAACACGTGATTTCCGGGCACGTTTGCTTAAGAAAATATTTATTATAAACTGTACTCTACATGTAACTTTACGCTAGTTTATATTATACGGGGTGGACTGATTGTTAGTGGTTAATTATATTATGAAATAATGGACAAAATAAAAAAGCATTATCGAATTATATAATAATGTTTACAATTTCGAGGACGAATCAAATTTATATTTTATAATAAATGCAAAACAGTGACAAACAGTAACCTGAATAATTTTAGCTGATGTTTTAGTTTCCATGTGATAAATTCTTAGCATACTCATTTGTCTCATGTTAACTTATTTGTTTTAATTTATAAATACATAGTTACTTAGATATATATACTTTGATATATAGAAATAATTATGTATTTTATAATTTGAACGGTAAAATATTTTTCTTTTAATTAATTGTTATTAATAAACATTTGTTGCTTATTTAAAATTACACTGGGAAATTAACACGCAATCATTTCATTCATCTGAAATAAATATTTATGTTCTCTTAATAGTTGAGTAAATTTGGCTTCAAAATATGATTAATAAATCAGTTTTAATTTTTTTATTAAAAGATAGGTAACATTTTTAGTTAAATGCCATCCTTTTTTATTTAAAAAAAAATATATATCTTATTCGTAAAAATTGTAAATAACTTATTTATTAATTTTACGACGAAGCTATAATTTTTGTAACATTAAAAATCAATTTTTACCCAATGGTTTTACAACGTGCAAATCGACTTGTGTCCAAACGTAACCAGAGCACGACGGCCAATAAACAAATTGCATAATCCGCTATAAAAACAAAACCCTATGAGCACGCGTGATTTACGACTTTCCATAACACACGACACACACAAAGTCAATGCAACACGCACACACACTTACCTATGGTCAGAGCGAGTGATCCGGTCCATGAGGTGCTCCCAGTTGCAGCATAGACCGACACAGCTCCGTAATCTCCGGGTGGTTTAGATTGATTAGATGCACATACATCTGCTTATGGAGGCTGAGCTCACCGGACACAGCCTCCAGCCTCTTAAGCAAGGCCTCTTTTTCCCTCAACAACGTTTTCACTTTTTCCTCGACTTCCCTGGAACGCACTTTGGCTTTCTCGCGGGATTTTCTCACTGCTATATTATTACGCTCCCTTCTCCTTCTGTACTCATCTGTTCCCTTGTCGATTACCTTTCCCGATGACGATCGCCTAGGTGGTGCCGGTTTGTGCTTCAACAGGGGAGGTAGCAACGGTGCCCCCAAAGGCGGTAATGGTGTGAAACCACCTCCGTAAGGTCCGCTTACACCGACCGGTGGCTGGGGATTGTACTGTCCCGTGTACTGTGCACAAGTCACCGATCTCCTGAAGTCGTGCGGCTCCGGAGGCTCCTCTTTAATCGGTGGCGCCTGTTCATGTGAGTTCGACTGGACTGGTGCGTATGATGCACCGGAATGAACCGGTTGCGGCATGTATGCGAGGGTGGTCCTGGCGAACGGTCTTTGCTGCGGCGAGCGTCCTCCTGGAAGTATTTCCTGGAAGAGCGCCATCGTCTCCTCCCCGCGGAATTGGTCCTCGATGAGGTGCTGTAGGTCGAGGCTGATCTCCTGTCCATTGAGCTCGTCTAGGTCGGGTGGCGGGAAGGGTGTTCTCTTGTCTTCCGCCGCCTTCTTAAGGTCCGGCTGGGGCGGCGGAGGCGGTGCCGCCGCCGCGTCATACATCTGCGGGGACTCCATACCGCCCGGGCCGATCGCAGGCCCTGCGGCGCCGGCCCGGTTCTCCACTGCGCACTGGGTGGACGTCACAATGCACATGCACGACACTCGCGTGGCGCGTGCGAACGCGTCGGAGTTTGAACGCAGACTGATGTTGCGCTCGCGTCGAACAAGGTTGCCGGAAGGAAGCACTGAAGTCGCGCTGAAAGTTCGCGGTAAAAGTTTTTTTTATAATAAAGGCGCGCGCACACCGGCGCGTACTTAATGGAGTCGATACGTTAACCTATTAGCGTACTGGTGCATTCATTAGACGTTTACGAGAAGTTAATTTGTAGATTGTAATTTGTACAATAAATTATAATTTCTTTGAACTTTAATAGTTTAATTTAAATCTTTTAATTAATAATGTTTTGAGGAATTTGTTTTATTGTAGAAATTATGTTGCCGTGCCATTGTTTAAATATTAAATTTGGTTATTTTTTAACTTTTTATTTACTTAATATATTTTTTGTGTTTTTATCATTACATCATATTTTAAATAAAATTGTAGGATATTATTCCTCTATATTATTATTTTATATATGTTGCAAGTAAATAATAATTTAAAAAATTAAGGTTTTTAATATGTAAAAT
This sequence comes from Papilio glaucus, assembly GCA_000931545.1. NCBI lineage: Eukaryota > Metazoa > Arthropoda > Insecta > Lepidoptera > Papilionidae > Papilio > Papilio glaucus. The sequence continues at coordinate 26,558 of JWHW01030552.1, read as the reverse complement.
AACTTTGTTTTAACTGATATTCGAACCCACTGCCATAAGATTTGTATGCTTACATATTTATTTATTTCATTCGTGTGTAGTTAAATAAATGATAGCATTAATATTTAAATGTATCAAATTTTCTATAAGGTGTACGTTCATGTGTACTAAGTGCCTTAAAAATAATTCTTTGGGTCACATTAGTTATAGAATTTTTGGAAGTTATAAAAACAAAAACTATTGGCTCTAATTTTGAGCTAATATTCGTAATTATCCATCCAAGCTTACCGTATTCGACCTACCGACATTTTGTTACGCAGTCCGTGCACTAAAGCAATAACATTGTCTCTTCTAATTTGAACATTGCGTTTACGATGCGTAATTTATAATTCACGATGCTTCCTGTATCCTAAAGATAAAACATATTTAATTTATAATTTTTGTAACTCAGTGATTAAGTACTAAACGATCAGCAGTTCAATTCTATTTTTTTAATTGAAAAATATTTTTTACACATGCCTGGCATTTTGTATATGCGAAAATAACTTTCTAAAGAGTAAAATAAATTTGCGCTCACGTTACCACGAGGGGTAGGCAGAGTGTACGAATTTCCGAACAAAGACATGCCAATAGCGATATTAAAAGTATCCGTAAAAATTCGTAATATCTGCCTATCCCTCTGGGTTACGGTATGTGTGCTTAGATTGTTATTAATCAACCGAGGGAATGTCAGGCAACAACATATAGTAAATAAAAATATTAAAAAGAAAATCGATTATTTCGGTTTCACAAAATATAAACACTAAAAGATTGATAAGAACAGATAACTAGACATCGAGACAGCACTATCGTCACGGACTATTCGTAATCGTTATCGGATGCGTATTACAAATAATCGATATCTCGTTGATAGACGAGTCGATTACGGACTCGCATACGTGTTGTCGGTGATCGTACGTGGCCAATCACCTTAACAGTGATGAAAGTGACATGGGGCAATTACTCGAATAGAAAGAGACGGAACGACGTGTGACGTAGTCGACTTTAATACAAAGACGTAGGACTTAGAGTCTGGATAATGAAAGTTGATACTGAAAAAGCAAAGCCATTGAAAAAAAAATTGATAACTTAATATTATTTTAATTTATTTATTGTCAAAATTATTTTGTTCTAAGTATTCATTTAAAAATAGTTTTGCTATTCTGTTTTTTTTTCTAATTTGCCGCGATTTCGCAGTATCCTATTTCATTAGTCAGAGCCATCTTTATGAGAGGCGAGTCTAGTCGTAACGTAGCCGGAGTTCACATTGGTACCAAACACAATCCACTGCACAAAAGCTTTTATTACAAATGTATTACTTGTACCGATGGATTGGGAACTAATTTCTTACAAATTTATACGATCTACTGTCGTCAACAACCTTGAACACTATTCTCAAAATTTCTGGAGAGACTTAAGTCTAGCAGTGTGGTCTAGTCAGTCTAGATCGTGATGGATGACCTTCATACAAGGTTACACTATCACACCGTAAATCTGAACTCTTTGACTCGTATACATAACATTTACGTAAAACGTTATTTTTAATATAGCTAAGATTTTGTAATAGCAGAAGATGTCAAACGAGCAAGCGGTTCACATGATGCAACAACAAGCTAATGAGTTTCAAATACGTTGAAAAAAAGATATTTTCTTTTCCTATCCATCCCCCACTTCCCCTTCCCATTTTTTCTTATTAGAATAAGAATAGGAAAGGGGAGGAACTAACTAAACTAGGATTAGGCCTCCGTCTCCTCACTCATCAGACGAAACGCAGAATACTTCTACTTCACGCCTGTCTTCTGTGAGGTCGTGGTATTTCACCGGTCGATCCGGCTTATTCAAGCAACAGATGTTGATGTTGGAGGCTCAACCCCTGTTAAAATATATAATTAATTAGTAATTCAACAATTACGTCAGTTAACATTTAAATCGTTAATGCAAAATCTATTGCAAGTAATAAATTTTCCAATAATTCGTTTTATGATTATGTACGCTTTATGTTTCATGGATGATTTACAGTTCATTACACAATTTGCTGACAGTTTATAATTTGCCGTTCGATTATAAACTGATGAAGTACACAACCGGTCGGTGACATATACAATGCGGCTAACAGAACCTTCTTGTAAATGGAATCCACACATATCATATATCACAAACACAAACGGACATTTCGCAGTGGTGCGGAAAAATTGCTAAATCGCTTCTAGACTTTGCACCTCGTGTTTAAGTAATGTAAACACTATATTGTGTTTTAAACAAATATCAATCACTTAACATCAGGTGACCCGCTTGCTCGTTTGACTCCTTATTCCATTAAAAAATAAATAAAAACATAAACTACATATTTTGGTTTAACATTGACTATAGCAGAAGGTGGCAAACGAACAAGCGGTTCATTCCACGTTACCGCTACCCATAGCCATCTGCAACAAGCTAATGAGTTGCAGACGCGTTGCCTATCTTAGTAAACAAAAAAAAGGATAACATTATTTTCCCATAGATTCACTTCCCCATCAAATCGTCTTCTCCTTCTCATCCTTTTTTTAATAGAAAGGTAAAGGAGGACTAGAGTTAGGCCTCCGGCACCTCACTCACCGAACTAAACGACTGTCTTCTGTCAGGTCATGGTATTTCACCAGTCGAGCCAGCCATTTCGAGCAACAGATTGTTGTTGCAGGCTCTTACGCTATGCAAAATTTTCATTACGTATTTGCGCCAAATTAATTTAAGTTGGGTATACCCAACATAAATTAGGAACATAATAAACCCAACATTAATTAATTTCTTATCTCATTATTTTGTATCTCAGTACTATTGCAAAATGTAATTTTATTTGTACTGAATAGTATAATTATAATAATAAATAATATATATTTTTTTTATTATTTAATAACGTGTCATTACATATGTACTAACACATACTTCCAATTTCGTTAATAATTAAAATTATCATTTAACAATTAAAATTTTTAATTAATAAAATTAAATATCCCTTGCTGAGAACCTGTTTACTAGTCATAAGAACCGCGTAATGCAGTAAATAACATTGCTTACACGTTTAGTAATTAACAATTGTAGAACTCATCTATGCTATATCCTAGGCGTGCGCTGGAGCCCTAGTAACAGTCGGCGGAGTGGGGGCGCGGTGAGCGGCCGCACTGTGACGCAACGCCACAACCGCTATGTAAGTACTACCGACTAATATTGGCTGTTGTAAATAAAATAAACTTTAAAATAATAATTTTAAGCTACAATCGAAGATTTCGGCGTCTATGGCTTATTTGTGATGTACGAATTTTTTACACCTAAAAATTAGGTTATAATTTTCCAAAATATTTTGTTGAGCAAAATTTCTACAGTACCGTAGCGTATGTAGCTATTAGTATATGGATAGAATTTTTGATAAACAAACCAACGTCGGAAATGTTGAAATTTTACAGAAATTGTCAGATAATGTGAAGTTAAATGGGATAGTATGGATACCTAAAATTATAAGGTACTGTGAGAAATAGTTGTTATTCGAAAATATTTTGGAATTTACGAATTTTTACTTAAAAAAAAATCCACCTTGCAGTAAAATAAGTAACATAGTTATAAAAGTAGTGGTTTTTGGGTAGTGGAAATTGAGTAGTGAATATAATTCACGATAAAATTTAGGTAAATATTCATTATGTACTTAAATTTTTGTATTTATTCATTATATACCTCAATTTTCGTATATATTCATTATATACTTACTTTTTTTCGTGAAAACAACCGATTCAACTGCACCGACACAAAAGCAATATTCGAGAGTCAAAAAAAGAATACGTAATTATATTTGATAGTTTTTCGTAAATAAACCTTGATTTACAGCTATTAATATTATATTATTAAATAAAGAAAATTTTAATAATAATTTTGAAAAATAAAATCTCAACGGCCAATATTGTTTGGGGCGTTGTCTCAGTGAGTTGGTAAGTAGGCGAGCGACAGCAGAAAGTGGTTGCCGTCGGTGACGCAACCGCGCCGGTAACCCACTCAGCGGCCGCCGCGACGGCGCACGATGGTCACTCGCCGAATGGTCACCACCAAGCGACTGTGTGCGATAGTCACCACCAATATATCACTGATGAGTTCATACATATATTTCACCTGGACCTATTAAAAATGAGGAAATCGAAAGAGGAACTCATAATTTAAAAGTCTACACCAAAGGAATCACCACAAAGATGGCTTCCTTGCCCTCATCCAGTAGGCTCCGGTAACCGTAACCAGATCATCGTTCCATCTCGTGGGAACTATGCTGCGTCGTCCTGTTGTCATTCCAGAGCCTTTTGGTGCAATTGGCCGTCCGTTCTGCGAGCCATGTCCGGCCCATTGCAACTTAAGTTTAGAAATTCTTCGAGCAAAGTCGATACGATAGGGGTTCCCAAAGGACTCCCTCCTACGCTTCTATGCAAAGTGAAGGAAGCCGGTGGGTTCACCCCTGATTCTAATTAATATTATGAAACCCACTTTGTTAGTTACGCTGTTACTCTTAACTGATCATAAAATTTTCCATTGACGTTTTCAGGATACAGAAAAACATAGAGTACCTTTCATAAAAAAGTACTGTTTCCGAGGGTATAATGCTGATAGATTGACGTGCGCAGGTGCCTCCCACCTTTACATATTCTCACGTTACCCTTGGAGGGTTGTAGCCCCCTCCTACAACCCTTTACTTACTTTAAAAACCAATGCGATACGATCCCTGAACGTAATAACATTGTTACTTGTTTGGTTGTGTTATATTTCTCTAGCAAAAGAAAAGGAGAGATGTGTCCGCGGGATATGTATTCATAATATATAATATATGTATGTATGTATACTTGACCGAGTTTATAAAATGAGGTGTCATTTGATGATACATAATGATCTAACGGAGAGACTACATTATGAAATAAAAAAATATACTACATAGCAATATATCATAACAAGATAGTACTTTTTTGTGACTGACAGGCCACTTAAGCTTAGAACGCACTTAGCCTAAATATTTAAGAGGAATTAAGCTCGAGGGCTACCTTGGGAGCCTTAGCTCGGGACGTTACTTCAATTAACTTACCGGATTGAGAGGCGGCATAGATATTGTGTCACTTGACATGACCAAAGGGGAGTACAGCTTCGGCTATTATAAGTAAATATTTCGTCCATGACCAAGCGTCGCAGGCAGGAATTACGAATTTCCATTTTACCACCATCTTAATGGCCCATCCAGATTCATACATACTCGTCGACTTTTTAGTTAAAGTGTACCTTAGTTGCCTACTTATAAAACTGGAAACCCTGCTTAAAGTTGCAAGCATTGGAGAAAATTATGTTTTAAATTTCTCTACATAAATATCTAATTAAACCTTAAAAAATACTTTAATATGATTGAATGAAATACAATACATATGCAGGATAAACATATCATAAATGATGCGCCTGCACATTGAAACTAATGCTGTCAGTATGGATTGTTGTTTAACTACATATTATTTTCATGTTAATGCTGGTCATTAATGATTCATAACTTGAATGACTAACACTAATCTGACGTTCATATTATTTTATAGATTTCTCGGAAGCTACCTTTCCTTCTTTTATTGTATGCAATTAATTTGCGATAGTTTAATGTTAATTCATTAAACCGTTAATAATTATTTTCTTATCACATCATGGGAATGTTTTTGTGTTCTTTTAGCTGAAGCTGTTTGCCTTGATGAGGCATTTAGATGCCTCCTCCTATTATTACCGAATGGGGACTCCGCCGAGCTCTTAAGTCGCATCGCTTCACACTCTACTCGTTCTATTAACACGTTAAAACATAATAAATAGTGAATGTAATTAATTTCTTAATCTTAAGCATAAAATGTAATTTTTTGCTAGTTAGCATAGCTTGAAATTTCTACAAGAAGGAATTCGAATCACCAAACAAAAACCAGGACTTGACCACGAACAAACTTGATAGTGTTGTGCTGGTTTTTTAATAAAAAAATGTTATAATTTTAAGTTAAATAAAATTATAATTTGTTTTAATGTAACGTTCAGTTTAAAATTATAAATAAAATAAAGGAAGGGAATGGCAACGTGTCAAAGTCGGACGGGTGTATCGTCGATACCAGGGCGTCAGCGCCGCGGGCGGTTATGCAACCAAGCGGGCCGCGAGCCCACTCTCACTTTCGCGAGCGGGAGGCCGCAGCGAGCTTTGTACTGCTAATGTCATCCGCGACTCTAGGCGCTATGAGTTATGAGCACCTGGTATCGGGATATTGGGATAATAGGAAAACGACGAGGATTTTTTATTTTATTTTCGCTTCTTTCCACTTCTTTTGTTTTCTTGTATTTCGTAATTTCTGTTGTCTCATTAACTTATTTAGAAAATTTATATTGATGATATATTTTTATTGATTAATTAACGTATTAACATTATTATTCAGTATTAACGGAATTTTCCTCGAAGAATGATTGTTCAATGAAATTCGAATTGCAAAAGAATTTTCAAAATCGTTTCATATCAAACATAAAAAACAAGCGAACCTGTTCCTTTTTAAAGTCGTTTAAAATTATATCAAATCGATAGATAAAAAACTACATGATTACGATATAATGGACACAGTCTTCCAGATTTGAGCTACGAGCTTATTTTTATTTGCTATACATTTACAACAACTTTACGCACGATAAATTAACGAGTTATTTTGCAGTAAGCGATCATACAAACACCCTCACTTGTACTAACATCATTCCCTGACTTGTTCCTACTAAGTAGGGTTTACAGTACAATACGTTTCCTTCTTCCACGCCTTACTATCGACTGTTAACTCGCTAGCCCCTTACCAACTCGTGCTCGCCTTAAATAATTCGCTCTGTAAAATCGGTAAAAGATTCAAAGAAAGAAGTTTTGTCTCTTAATAAATCTTACTTTATTGTGCGATGCTGGAATAAAGTACAGATATCATAGAAAATATAGTTCACAAGAATGCGGTGTTCATTAAACGCGTACAGTCACACACAAATTTTATCGTATGCAATCGGACTAGTGCTACCAGGAGAAAATAAGATCATGAGACATTTTTATCAATTTAGTTTTCTTTCTAGTATCTAATAAAAATCTAAGTTATAATCTTTAGACGTTAACTTTGTTCTCGATAAGTATACAAGAAATATACAGTGTGTTGACACCCCCAAAAGCAGAAATAAGGGTGCCTTACACTACTTGGAGCTGATATACCTTAATATTTCAGAAAAAAAACGAAAAGGCAATATTGTAGAAATTATATAATATGAAATACGTATCTCTGCCTGCCACTATAGTTGGCGATAAAGGCGATAAAATCCTTCAAATATCTAAATTATAAGCCGATTGGGAGCGTTGGTGTTTATAGGTTGCAAGACATCGTTAACTCTGCCTAATTTTTAGGGTTCCGTACCCAAAGGGTAAAACGGGACTCTATTACTAAAACTTCGCTGTCCGTCCGGCAGTCACCAGGCTGTATCGCATGAACTGTGATGTTAGACAGTTGAAATTTTCACAGGTGATATATTTCTGATGCCGCTATAACAAAAAATAAAAAAAAAATTGAATAAATATATAAATGGCTACATAATTAAATCAAGGATTTTTATGTAGAAAAGTTTTTGTTTATCTACGAGTTTTTTTTGATTGATTTTTATGTTATTTAAAATACGTCACTACACGCCCCTATTTAATGCGCACGTTCATGTACCACATACAGAAAGTCCTTCGAAAATATGAATTCCTGGTAATCCTAAGCCGTCGTCTATAGCGAAAGTGTGTCAGGCCCACGCGCTGCCGAAGTAGGGATGAGGTATTTCCAACGTGAAATGGTATGGACATATCAACCACTATAACTTGGCCGTTTTAATGCCTTTATTTTCTTACACTTCAGTTACGAAATTTTGGTGTATTTTTCCGCGTTTTATTCCGTGTAAACATCGTATCTCTTAAGGGAAGTTGTAATCAAACATATTTATTTTTTATTAATTTATATAAACTTGCAGATACATAAATGAATTCAATAATATACAAGAAAAAGTGAGAAGTAAAAGAAAATTAAGATAGATACAGGCTAGACAAGAAATAGTTATACAATTGGCAAATACACATAGTATATAATATTTTTCTCCAAGTCTTCACTGACACTGTCACTTTTAACAGTGGTAGAGTCCGCAACAACAAAATCGCTATGAAGTTGTACGAGCGGGTCGGCTCGACCGGTGAAATACCACGACCATACAGAAGACAAGCGTGAAGTAGAAGTATTTCCGCGTTAAGACTGATGAGTGAGATGCCCGAGGCCTAATTCTGGCCCCCTCCCCTTTCCCATCCTTTCCCAATAGGAAGGGAAAGGATTTTACCGGGGAGAGAATAGATAGGAAAAGGAAACATCCTTCTTGTTCAGCTTATCCTCTCCTCTGTCCAAGGTAGGCAACTATTCTGTCTGTTGCGGATGCCTATGGGTAGCGATCACTTAATATAAATTAAATCGTGTGCCAGTTTCTTCTATAAAAAAAAAATGAACAGGGACAATCAGTGTGTTGAAACTTTAACCTCTTTAATGATCCTATATCCAGAAGTTTAGACTCCTGTTTATGAAAAGCACAATCTATTTTCAACCGAACCTATTGTAAATATTTCAATAGTACACAATTGTAACTAAAACATTATATCAGTGGTCAGACAACAATTAACATACAATCAAAGCAACCTGTTAGATTACTTGGGCAATAGGCGGCATACTGACCCCCGGCCTGTATTGTGGACGTCCTTGGTACGAATAGCCACTTCGACCCCCTAACACTGTTGTCAAATAATCCGCTTGGAATGGCCTGGAACGAGCATTAGTCATTGTTGATTTTAATCAACATAGTCACCCTTTAAAGTAATATTTATACTATTGATACGTTATACGCACACAAAATCGCCGGTCAAAAGTGTTCCAAAGCCAGAGAGAGCAACATTCACACATGTCAAATGGTGTGAAAGCGATAGCGTAATTAAAATAATAAGAAAGAAGAGGACAGCTAGTGTTTGTCACTTAACCGTAATCTCTGTTACATTTTTGTATTACCTATTAAATTGATCATTACGTAGTCTTGTTGCGTTTGATATGTTATGTAGAATTGTAAGTGAAAATTTACTAGGAGTTAATAATATGTCTAGTCCAATTATAAACTGACGAAGTTTACATTATTATCGTTCATCGTTCTTCAAGACTTTAAGTGCACAACAAAATTTCTTCCTCCTCCCTCTATCAACCGCCACTTTCTTACCTACCCTCTAGCAATCCATCCATGGTTTCTTAGGTACCCATACCAACATATCCCACAACATCTAAATAAACTAAATTACATACTAATAAGCGATATGAGGAGTACCCGTAACCGACGAGTATGTATGCGTAGATGTTGAAAGCCTTTCACAGGAAGGACCGATGATCTGGTCAATGTTGCGGGAGTCCACTGGATTTCAGCTGAAAAGAGAGACATAGAAGAAGCGAGAGAGGTGTGCTAGGATCGCGCCTAATGGAAATGCATGTTCTCTGCGTATCTCTCTGTATTACGAGCTTGGGAGCATATTTATTTATTCATATCTAAAACTCTTAGTCACATGCCATTACTACTTAATTCATCTATCACTGGCGCTAATTTCTACTATAAAAAATAAATTTGAACTTATGAATTTGACATACTATACTATCTGTTTAATATAGTAGTCACCTTACGCACAACAAATAGATAATAGCAAAATCTGGATTATTTTGTTATCTATATTTTAATAGAATTATCATAGGCGTACACCTCCGAGCACTCGAATGCGTGTGACCTGAAATTGTAACTAAAAAGATGCAAACAATCTTTTTTAAAGTTTTGATACCAGGTCCGGACTCTGTTGCGCTCCAATTACAGATTATGTAATTATAAAAGTGTTTTTTTGCTTGTTAAAAATGTTTACTTTCATGTTAATAGCTTGGTTTTATTGAATAATAAATCGTAATTGTAATATAAATACACAATAAATATTGTACTGATATTTAAGAGAATAGATTTGATTGTTTGTTTGTTGCGAATAAATTGAAAAATTACTGAACCGTTTTCAAAAATTCTTCCATCAATAGAAAGCTATTATAATTCCCGAGCCGAGCGAAGCCAGCAATCTGCCCTGGCTTCGCTCGGCTAATATAACACTAAAATACTTTTCTATACGTATTATTTCATTGATTTTAAGATAACAAATGTTATACACAAACGTTTCTATCATTCTATTAAGATCACCTCATCACCTTTTAGAATGATCTGTCTCCAGCGGTATTTCAACAATTGTTAGACTTACAGGTGCTTTGTCAAACTTTTTTTGAATAAAGGATAGGAATAGATGGCAAAAAGAAAGTGTAAAATGGATGGAAATTTACTACTAAATTAAACATACATACAAATTAAAGGCCCACTAAGATTCAAATTCTAGAGTTTCAGATCTTAGGAGATCACTGAAATATAAATAAATATGCGCTCACGCCCGTAAGTCAGACGGTTAGGCTGAGATCGTGAATTTCCATTCAGCGCCATCCTGGCACACCTCTCTCGCTTCTTCAACATCCATACATCTACGCAAACATGCTCGTCGGTTACGCGTACTCCTTATATCGCCCTTTAGTAAGCCACTAATCTGATTGGTATAAGTTCGCCTAGGGTGTCTCTTGCCAAATCTGTCACTCACTTTGGCAACATAAATTTATTTCGTTATTCTCTCTGCGTTCATTATTTCAACATGATTTCTTTTTATTCCTTTTCACTGAGATGTATACAAAAGTATTATGCAGATTAGTTATTAGAATGGATTTAATCATTTTCAGCGATTGGAGAATTATTTTGTTATCTTTTTTTATTCTTTGTTAAGCCGACCCTGTTTTTTCTATTAGTAGCTGGGCTTGTCCTATTTTAGGGATTGCAACATAGGGCTACGCACACATGCACGCGTGTCGCCGCTGCTTACGTGTGCGTAGATAATGCCCAGGCGATGCAGACGCGTGGCATTTTTGTATTATATCATTATTTGTTGATTCAAGTTTTTTTTCATAGAATACTTAGCAGCAAACACCCGCTTAGCTGGGGTTTTTCTTTTTTTAATAATACAATTATCAAATATTATATCAGCAAAGGCATCATTCAAGAATAATGAATAATAGTAACATAATATCGAATCATACAATCATATATACATCTTCAATCCCTGTATCTTTTACACCTCTACAACCATCCACATTCAACCAACATAGTGACACATGGGAACGTTGAGCCTACAAACACCCACAATCACTATCGCTCTGTGATGTGTGTAGTGAGTTGGAAGACACTGAAATCCGGGCTTTTCATACATCCTTCTCGCGTTCTTTTTCATTTTGCTCGGCTCCTAGGGGTCATAGCGTGATGTTAAATAGCCTATAACGTTCCTAAATTATTGGGTTGTCAAAAACAAGAATAATTTATCAAATCCTATTGATAATTCTTGAGATTAGTTCGTTCAAACATATTCTTCAATTTTATTATATATATTTTGGGAGCATCAAGCAAGCGGTTCACTTGATGTTAAATGACCGTTACCCATAGACATCCGCGATACGCAAATGTGTCGAAAATGCGTTGCCGTCCTTTATTGGACCGAGGAATTTATCCCTTCCCATCGAATCCTCTTCCCATGCTATCCTTATTAGGGAAGGTTGGGAAGGGGAAGAAGACTGAAATTAGGCATCTCACTCATCCGACGAAGCATAGGTATGTACTTCTTCTGGACGCCTGTCTTCTGTGAGGTCGTGGTAATTTACCGCTCGAGCTGGTCAATTTGTGCAACAGATCTTGTTGTAGACTCTACCACTGAAAAGTAAACCTCTAGGTACAGTAACTCATAGCAAAGCTATAAATATATATAGTGTACAAATATGCACATCCTTTTAATGCAATGTCTAGTTAAAAACTCTGCTTATTCCTGTTTGGATCAGATCGGTGTATCACTTGGCATTACGTGAATGTCATGCTCGCATCGGCGCCTTGTTATTTTTAAATATAAATATTAAACATTACATAAGCTTGTGTGTTTGTTCATTAATTATTTATTACCATTAACCGTGTGAAAATAACGTTAAATATCAAAGTTATTATCTCTTTATATGTCTACATTAATGATAAATAACTATCGGCTATAAATATCAAATAGCATGAATAGATAATGTGAGGTTTTTTCTTGGTTTGTTGAAGTAAAAACTTCTTTAGCCATGTTATACGATATTTGGTAAGGGAACCATCTTATAGGTTCGCGTCAACAACATGCCCAAATTGCATGAGTAACTCGTAAGTACCACTAGTGCCATGTACAAAGAAGAACTAGTAAGTTGTATTAAAGTGGGTACTAGTAGTATATATTGTATACAGGCAGTGGAAGTCGGTACTGTACAAAGTACCAGGAGTGCATGGTCAGTTAGTAGTTAGTCATAGCTGTCGGTCGATCCCTGGCGCTTCTCTATTCCTTCCCATGGATTAAATTATATTAGTTACACATTTTATATACATGGCGGCAGCGCGGCTGCATTACTTGAATATCTTGCATTTTATGCTGCCCTAGTACATGTCACGCACCTCGTGTACGTATGACGCGAATAATGGAAAAAAACTTCTTGAGAATCAATCATTTTATTGACAAACTTCTATCCACTATTTTGATCCGACGCGTTGTGTACGCCGCCAAACTTTATCTTAAGGATACCTCAAAGTTTTTGTTGCAATTTTTATTGGTAAGAATTCAAGAATCATAATTTAATCAGCCTCTGCGCCTATTTGAAATGCAATGTCTTTGCTGGTAGTAAGGTAAATTCTATTACGAGCAACTGTACCATCCGACTAACCCTTTCCCTACAAATCTAGATAATTTTAAGCCATGATTAAGAAAGTACCATTCTGGCAGGCATCTCGCGGTAGCCTAAATTTTGAAAATGTTAAAAGAATATATAAGTCTGTTATATGAGATTGAATCATTCTGTGGGATTGGATCAATTCGTTTATTTGTTTTTTATTGTGTGTTGCACGATATAGTTCTTCTTCCTTCAGTCAAATATCTTCTACTCATAAAATAAAATTAAAAGTTTTTATTCAATGATCTTTTTCAGCTTACATTTTATTTTATTTTTATTTACATGCATTTCAAGCGCACTAAGTCGCTTACTATGGAATTCGAGCTCTCGAATGAGATAAGATAATTTTACTACGAAAGTTTTGACTATATATTATTTACTTCACAGTGTGAATAATAATAATAATGAAGTCAATTTATCAATGAAACAAAAAATCTATTGTCGCCTTATTAATGGTAGTTTTAGATGATAAATACAAGTTTTAAAAAATATTAGAACTGAGCAACGCTTATTTATGAACTAGCAATGCCCCACAGTTTCACCCGCCCTGCAATTTTACTCAAACAAAATGATAATACCTACTTAATACTACCGTAACTCATCATCTCCCTGCCCGTTTCCCGGGTATGTGGGGTACATACCCGGCAGGGCCGTAGCATAGTTAAATTGATGTAACTTTTTTATTTATAAACTGATTGAGATAAAAGAAACACTAAATATTAAGTGAAGCTTTACTACAATAGATTAGTGAAAACGGCACCCAAATTGGTTAAGCCGTTTCTGAGATTAGCGGTAACAAACGCACAAACAGACAAAAATAATAATATTAATCATTGTTTTGGGTTTTATTTTGTTTTTGAAGACCCCCAATAATAGTTTTCGCAAATATCTTCCATGTACAGACAGCGATTACTTACATTTTTATGATATGTATAGATTTGAAGATCAAATATGTTGTCGATGTTCTGTTATATATAGCGCCCTCTAGTAGTGAATAGGAGAATTATTTTAAAATTTAGTTTCGATTACTTAAATTCTACACTTTGTTTAATAACCGATTCAACTGCATTTATAAAAACACGCAAAGTTGCCGTTACGTAAAGAATATATTGTTATTTCATTTTCTACTACAAGTACTAGGTGGCGTTATTCTCAATCTCTAAATGATTTTTTTTCTCATCCTATTTTTTCAATACTATCAAATAATAACTGAAACAAAGTAAAACAAATGCATTGTCATCGGTCCTCTATATGACTGCAATCTTTCCGTGATACTTTGTTATTTTTTGGACACGCATTTATGAAGAATCCTTATAAGGAAACGTGAGTGTCTAACTATTTAGACTATGGTCAAATCAGGGCTATATAAAAATAGAGTCCATAGCATTGGCAACAACAAAATTTTTGTATTACATAGTGTAGACACACAAATATTCGATTTAATAATTTTGACTACCCTTGAGCTCCTGTAAATTTTATTTATCGCCAATAGATGTCAGTTACTTATATTCACTCAGCTCAGTGAAAACTAAACTTTCTATATCGATGAACTTATAAACAAAATCATATTATTTCTGAACGAGATATAAAATACGTTTAATTGAAGACAGTATGTTTCGAAAATAATTGAAACGCTAAAGGTGATATTTCGTGTTTCGCGTCTTAAATCTCGGTGCATTATTTTGGATGAATAACATATAAATTTATTATTCCAACTGTATTTTTAACCGACTTCAAAAAGGAGGAGGTTATCAATTCGTGTGTGTGTGTGTGTTTTTTTATGTTTGTTACCTCAGAACTCCGTTCCTGGTGAACCGATTTCGATGATTCTTTTTTTGTTCGAGAGTCCAGATCCGACCGGTAGTTTTTGAGTTATTTTTAATAATGCATAATATGACAACGTTGAATTTTACTTTCTTGGCTTACGTAGGCTAAACTATAGGACTTACATCAAAATGATGTATGAAATAATTGTAGCTAAATAAAAGTCCGCGATGACATATATCTATCTTCTATAGTTGTCTCACAATAACCATTTTATCTTAAGAAACATTAATTAAAATTCACTCGATACTTACTACGCGATTATTCGTGTTCGCTGCCCCATTTCAATAAAAATTGCCCAGCAGTGGTTGATGTAACTGCAGTCTAGCCGACTCGCGATCATGCTTAGGATGCTGTTGTTACTTCCACGGACTCTGCGCACATCTTTTACGCATGGTAGCGTACCAGCAGTCTACCCGATATTCAGCAAAAATCCCTGATGCACTACAGAATCGCCGCAGCCCCATCAGCACCCTGAACGCATTATTAAATTGGAGTCGAAGGGAACTGTAAGACGTTTGACTAGTCAGCCCACAGGCTGCACATG
>JWHW01030551.1:229178-241367 GCA_000931545.1 Papilio glaucus | reverse complement strand
AAGAAAGAATTAGCGAAACCGGTCCAGCCGTTCAAGCTTGAGAACGGGGATTAATTTTTATACCAGCTATTCCCGCGACTTCGTCCGCGTGGGAATCAATAAAAATATTTTTTCATACAACACTAATACAAACGATACGAAATATATTAATCTTAAATAAATATACGCTAACGCTCATAACCCGTACGAGCGGTAGGCAGAAATAATAAATTTCCATTTGTCGCGATCCTGGCACACCTCTCTCGCTTCTTCTACATATATCTACGCATACAAGCTCTTCGGGTACGGTTATTTCTCCACCTTCACCCTTCTTTAGTATGTTACCTAATGTGATCGATACAATTTCTCCTTTAACGTCTCCTGCCAACGCTGCCAATCACTTATGCAACATAAGTAATATTAGGTTATTCTTATTCTTCTTATTCGCGAATCGATTTTTGTTTTTTTAAAATTACATTGTAAACTCTTAACAACAAATTCAAGGGATAGAAAGTTTGTTATCCTTATAGAGGGTTTTCGCTCCATTGAGTGAAAAAATAAGAAACAACCAAATTCACAATATTTTTAACGTGTTTAAAAAATATGAGTATTCTTATTATGGAACGTTATGATGCTACGTGACCTATTTGCATTTTTTAACCCCTACCCCCTCGGTGATCAGTTTTAAAGTTAGTATACAACTCGTATTACGGTTAGTAGCAACTGAGACTATAATTTCCTAGACAATGCGATCGAGCAGTAATGACGCACGTGTTCTAGGCAACTAAAAAATACGACCTTAGAAGTTTCGGCACGACATTTGATATTTCATTGACGTTGAAACCTGAACAAGATTTCATCAAGATTCATGCTGTTGATCTATAGTGATTGTATCAATTTATAGTGTTTAAGGTAAACCAACCAAATTGCTGTACTGTAAAAAAAAATAAAGTGACATAAAATATTGCTTCCTAATTATTACTATTGTAAAAATGTTCCGATAATATTCAAAATTAGCGGACGTAGGGAACATTAGAAAAGTAAAAAATGCAAGGAAAAAGGTTTTTTTTTTATATTTATACAACCTTTGTGTTTGTGTTTTTGGTAGCGGGCGGGCCCTAAGATACGGCGACTTGTAATTTTTATTTACAATTTCGAGGGTTTATACTTCTTGTGTGGAATCTTAATTTTTTATGGAAGAAGATGGCAAACAAACAAGCGGATCACCCGACGTCAAGTGAATACTATCCATAGACATCCGCAACTTGTCCGCAACCAGCAAATGTGTTGCAGATGCGTTGCCTACCTTTAATGGACAGAGGAGGGCGTAGATAGGAAAAAGAATATTTCCTTTTCCCCGTTAACCCCCGTCCCCCGTTAACTCTCTTCCCGTTCTAATCCTATCCTTATAAAGAAAGGGTGGGAAGGGGAAGAGGACTGAAATTAGGCCTGCGGCACCTCACTCATCAGACGAAACGCAGAGTACTTCCTTCACGCCCGTTTTCTGTGTGGTCGTGGTATCTCAACGGCTGAGCCGGTCCATTCGTCCAACAGATGTTTTTGTTGCGGACTCTACCACTGTTCTTTTCCTAAAATTTACTTGGCTATAAAATTCCTTACAATATAACCCATCCAGTAAAAGTCCATCCATCAAAATCGGTTTAGTCGTTTCGGAGATTACCCGGAACATCCGGACAGAGAGACAATTTTTTTAAAAATTGTATTTTGTTATAAGTACCGTAATTACATGATGTGTATTGAGTATGGAAATTTTATTTTGATATTACATACAGACACTTCAATTTTATTTATCTGTATAATAGATAAGAAGTCTAAGCAACAATGCGCTGTGTTGTTGAACTCGCCTTATGATCTAACCAACAATGCTAAGTGCTACTAGACACAGACTGCGCCCTAATCAAGGAGACTTATACACCTGGTTGTACTTAAATTAAACCTGTATTTATGAGAAAAGTAAATGTGTATACTCCATTAGTATCGTCAATTAATTATTATTACTTCGAGTCAAGGTTAGATTCAGAAAATGCTGTTTGAAGCAGTGTTTTCGATAAGTATCTTAATTAAGCAAAGAACGAACAATAAAAAATAAAATAAAACATGTTAAAAAATCATCATAAAAAAAGTAATAGTATTATCTAGTAAATTTGCATTATCTTTCAAAAAAATATATAATTTCAATATTCAATAGAACTGATAGTAAAAAATGACCTTACTTTTTTCTTAATACATGAAATTTACTGTGACTTGACTATGATGACTTGAAAAATAAAATTTACTCAAAACCCGCAGCAATGAGTTATCCTCGTTTAGGCAGATTTATAAGAAAACAGGGTGAAAAGGCTTTGTGACTGTACTAACTAGGACACATACCCTTACAACTTCAGAGGCACAGACCTAACCCTATATAATCTAATTTTTAAAACATAACTTGTAAAAAGTCGAATATTGTGTATTACTAGTATTTACCTCTCATTGGCTAAGTTCTTAGCAATTTGGACTATTGTGAACGTCAAGATAACTAAGCTGTTGGTAGATCTATGATAAATAAATAAATAAACTACTGAAACCGACCAGACTCAGATGTCCCTCAGGTGACACTTGGAAATTACGTGTCGCGGTAACGGCTGCCTAAGACTAGGCCGAGATGGATAGACTTTACTAAGCTATGCCTTAGCCAAAGTAAGTGCGTACTGATGTTAAAATATGAAATTCAAATAAAAAGACAAGTACAATTACTTTTGACTAGTTGTCCCCGCGACTTCGTCCAATATTAATTTCATTGACGTCGGAACATGAATAAATTTTACCGCAATGAGAATGCTGTTGGTCTATAGTAATTGTATCAATTGTATTATTTCAGAATAGTTTTGTTTTATTTTAAGCATGACTTCACTTTGTAAATTCCAATGTAAATCAAAAAACTTAACTACTTATTGCGAACAAATTGTACATAAAATATTGTATTGAGTACGGAAATTTTAATTTGATACTAGCTGTTGCCCGCGACTTCGTCGTGAAATCAAATAAAACATGTTAATCACTTCGTAGAATAAAAGTTTATAGTATTTTTTACATTCATTGTTTTTACCTTATTTATCTGTATAGTCGTATAGATGTTTAACTGCTTAAGGCAACTTTTGTGACTTTACGGGTACCGGGCGGCGCTTTCGATATGGCGACGCATTATTTATTTCACAATTTCTTAACTTTTTGCGCGGAACCCTAATTCTGTTGCTTAAATTTAATTAGCCTATTTGAAGCCATGCAATATTACCTATCTTCCAGTAAAAGTACCATCCAAATCGGTCCAGTCTTTTCGAAGATTACACGGAATAACCGGACAGACAGACAGACAAAAATTTTAAATATTGAATTTTCGTTATAAGTACCGTATATACATCATATGTATTGGGTATGGGAATTTAATTTTGATAGTACATACAGACGACACCTTAATTTTATTTATCTGTATTCGAAAGAAAATGTACTGTCTGTTTATTCGAATGTCATGTTTTAAAACGCAAAAAAGCACTTGCTTTGGCTAAGGCATGGCTTAGTAACGTCTATTTGTCTCTCCTCTCGTCTTTGTGTCTGTCTTTGAATTAAATAATCAGACTCAGGACAGCGTCAAAACGCTAGAAGAGTGACTGCCTGGCTAGAGCGATATTCGGCAATCTTTTTTTGTCGTCCCGAATGAAAATTGCATATAGAAAGGGTGCCGAAGGAAAAGAAAAGCTCTCCCTACCTCAATCGAAGGCTAGGGTGGACACTGATGAGGGAGTCTAAGAAAAGTTTAAGTATGTTCGGAAATGTCTTGAGTGCAAAAATAATCGTAAAATTCGATTATGCAACACAAAGGCACGATTAGAACAATTGACAGTTACAATCGACGCGTGCATCTTTGCGAAACAAATGAGGCAATCAATAGTAATGCATAACCTATATTTTAGAAACACATATCAGTAAGATAATTTGGGAGATTACGGTATACAGTGGACCGATAGCGTTCTTTTTTCTATATTGAAATTTCGTATGAATACGCCGATCACGTCGGTGATTGAGCGATCGGCGCGGGTTCGTTGACCCATCGTATTCACTGTACCATTGGGTCATGAGTATTTTGACAACGCAGCGCGGAAATTATCTAATCGGCACGCGGCCGAGAGGACGGCGGGTCAACGACACCGGACCGTTCGCCGTGGGGCTTGGACCGACTCGACGAAAGTGAAATGTGAAATGAATATGGTCGCACAGATAGCGCCAATTCGAATGACCGAATTCGTTTATTGATAGTGGGTGTGATTGCCGGTCCCGAAGCTCTCCCACTGATCGATGGGATCTACCGCGTCGACGGACAAACTAAATTTACACTTGCAATTCTAACATTTACCATACATTCACTATATTTACTATGATTTTTTATAAAAGAATTACTCGTGCAATTGTGAGATTCTCCGATACGTAGGTACATACATACATTAGTCTTACACACATCTCCCTGCTCTGTGCCCACTTTATGTGGGGTCGGCACAACAGGTCATCATCTTAGAAATAGTTCTATCATCCGTCATTTCACTTGTCTTAATCACGACACCTATTATGCAATCCGTTAATTCTTTATTAGGTCCACCACTATCGACACAATAACATTATATCAGGTGATCATATTTCACCGTGTTTCAGAGTAGAAACCGATATTGGGCCATTTTAATTTTTTACTAATAAAATGAAATTTAGAAAATACAAAAACATTATAGTTTTTGTATTTTCTAAGTTTCATTTTTTACAATCTATTGTTAATTAAAAAATAAAAACCAAATTTTATTTGCAATTCTATTGAACTACTTTAAAGTAGTACTGGATATATTTTTTTATTTTAAATATTTGGAAGCCTCCATATATAGCTACAGATTGCCGATTCTCGGAGAGGTCGACGACCGTACGACGTTTTATCGAGAGATTGCATGTATATCACATTAGAATCATGACACAATAACCAAGTACATATTTAGCTTCGAGTCAATTTGGTACATTTGTTCTACATTTTCAACACTATTTTATAAGCTTTTATTTTTTTTACGTTACAATCAATCAATTAGCGATCAGTAAGCTTTTGCAATTCTGAACGATTGATTTTTATATTGAGAAGAATTGAAAACGATGAGATGAATAATCTCATTTAGTTTTACTGACTATTTCCCGATAAATATCAGCACTCAAATCATGCCATTGTGACATCCGAATCAATATAAAAAATTCCATTAAACATATATTTCCTAAGCAGTACTTCATTAACAGTCGTAGAGTGCGCAGCAGCAGTTGCTGTTTCATTATTGGGCTTGGCTCAGAAAGTGCCTACCTACTTCTACATTACGCCGATATTCTGTGAAGTAACTACCGCACCCGGCAGAGGTCATCTTGCACGAAAGTTCCCTTGCCCGCTATTAGCAGGTTCAGCTAATGTATTTTCTGGGTAAACTAACTCACGCAAATATTCAGATAAAATTTCATCAAAATCAGTCAGCCGTTTCAGAGGAGTTAAGTCACATACGCACAGAATAAATATATGTATATTTATACAGATAAGTAGGCAGTAGAAGTATGTTTTTACGTTTCGTTTGATAAGTGAGTTGTCGGCAGGTCTTTTTCCATATTCACCCCTCCTCTTTTCTACAGAAGTCAAATATGCAACTCATTTGATTGTTGTGGACATGTGGATGTTGATAGATGAACATTTAAGGAGCCACTCGTTAGTTTGGCTTCAATTAATATAAAAAATATTAATGAATAATTGAATAACCTTATAATAATGAGTAATCCATTATTATACAATTATTTAATTATTAATTAATATTATTAACCGCTTATCATATTACGTTTAAAAAGTAGTAAAAAATTATGTTTAACAACACAAATTATCTTTATTGCATTGCATTCTGCAGCGTAGGTATACTAGATTTAGGTTCAGTGACCGATAGCTTAATTACGACAATAGTAAAATTTGTGTTATATCTAAGCAAGAATTGCGCTACTTCGGTTCTAGATATCTAACAACTACGCAGGATTTTAGATCTTATTTTCGAGCGTTTAGATACTAAAATGTAGATCACGTGCACGAACTAAACACGTGTCGGTGCTGTAGATAGCGAACACTTTACTTATAATTACAAATCGAGTGTGTAAAGATTATTTTATCTCTATAAAACTAAATAAAATTTATATAATTTATCTTTACCGATATTGATGGAAAAAATAGCATTAAGAGTCAGTTAATTATGATAGTTATGGTATTCGAACGGAAACGAACATGAGGCTTGGAAATTATTGGGCTCGCTCGAAGTAAACAAATTACGCCATTCAAACACGTTTGAACGAACGTCCTTGCGAAAGCAATGAACCCGGAATTGAGCACTTACTATTATAATATGTTTTATAATGTTATCTAATAATGATTGCCGCTTATGCAAGTCCTTCAAAGTGGATAATGACACTCGACCTTCGCGGTCGATGCCCTTTCTAGACAAGTTAGTGTCGTTCACCTGTTACGTTTTTAACATGCGCATGCACTCTGTATACTCGCATTACGATTGATCTCGTGAAAACAAAACTGAAATTCTTATTTATATCACTAACAATATTTACACTGGAGCTTTAAGGCACTTTACTAAAGTGGTCTCTTCTTTTCATTATTCATTTTGACACTTGTCAAAAATTACAGAACATTAACCGTCTTACCACAAAAAATAAAAATAACTTTTAGACAAGTATTTGACACTTGTTTTGGAAAAATCGCGTTTAGCTGCTGCCTAAGGTTAAACATAGGTTAAACAATGTTTAAATTTAAACACCACCGATCTCTTGTTTAACACGATTTTAAACATCGCCATATTGCTTTGTGGGTGAACTGCAATGGATTTCCTCGATTTTACTGATTTTAACGATTTGGATGACTTGAAATTTTTGGATAATTAACGTGATCGAGTGTAAAGGTTGCGATTGAACCGATTCGAATATTAAAATGACTTTAATTATCAAAACCGAAATCAAAGTTTGATTTGTTATGCCGATGGTCACTTTTAAGTCATTGAAACAACCGACCCATACCTACATTAAAGCTATTTGTGTAGGTGCAATGTTTTTAACATATGTTAAACAATGCCCGCACCACACCAATTAAATAAAAAAGTGCCGTTCTCATTTAAAACTCGTGTATATTGTGTTTTAACTAAATTAAATAACTTTATTGTATAGCAGATGTACAACATATGCTTTAAAAGAATCGTGTTACGAAGATAAAATGAAGATAAGTCACTTAGGTAGTGATTAACTAGATGAATGTTAAACATGGTTTTGTGCTCGGAAAATTTAAACACACGTTTAAGCAGCGTTTATTTCTTAGACAGTGTTTAACTAAACACGTGTTCAACCATTGATTTTAAATTCTTTTGTGGTAAGACGGATAAATTTTACTTTTTATTTTATTAAAATAATTCAAAAAATATTTGTGAAATGTGATTGTCATTGCTACCACATCTCTATCCTGGACGGGTTATAAAATATGTTTTAACTACATAATTACAGAAAGAGTTTCAATAATGCTTTCACAAGTAAAAAGCTACATTATCTACAAATAACATAATTTTTTAGATTACTTACCCTTGGCTCCTTTTTTTTCTAGTATTAACGTGCAATTTTGACATTCAAACGGGCGTCGGAAAAAGCTACTTATTAGCTAGTTATTATTTTTGTTTCATCATTATAAAAATAATATAAGAAAATATTGTGACGTCATTTAAATAGTTTTTTAATTGCGAAATTTATGTGGTGTATTATTGTATTTTTAACTTCATAATCTATTGATAATATATAATAAATATAAAAGGATAATGGATCCGCTTGCCGTCGATTTACCCATATGTCACTGACGTTTAAAGTTCAGTGTGGCCAATGGAAAATAAACTAATGCTGCCCTAATAAGCACCGAATTCCAATAATTATCTCAGATCCTGCGCGATAAGGTGTTACGTTTCTACGACGACTACTATATAAATTGAGCTCTCGGCAAACATTTGACATTTGTCCTCCTTCGATCTAATTTAATATTTATGCAATGAATTCACTTGTCAAATGCTTTTCGATTCTAATTGTTAGCGCATGAATTCTTACCGTACGAATTAATATTATTGAGGGTAGTTTATAACCGGTATTGGTCGATCAATTTCATACGAATTTGTTCTCTGAAAGTTAAAAATATGTTTTGGAATATATACGATTATGTTTATATGCTTTTTACGGAATACCTCTTTTGCAGTTATCTTAGATTATTGTTAGTTACTACCTGTGCATTATTCGGTGTTTGGTTTATAAAAAAACGTTTGGAATATAACTTGAGACTTCCGCCGGGTAAGCGTGAAATTGAATTTATTTTGAAAATTATTTGAGACGATTTCAAGTGAAAATTAGTTAAATTAAAATTATGTCTTTTTATTTTTGTAGGCCCATGGGGTATACCGCTATTAGGGCGGCTGCCGTGGATTGGCGGGGGATCGCCTGACGCCTATTACTTATCACTCAATTCTAAATACGGTGATATCTCGTCCGTGAGATTAGGCATTAATCTGGTCGTATGCATCGGCTCCGCAACTACCCTGAGGGATTTATTCAACAGGTTCGAGTCCACCGGCCGACCGCAGACGCCCTTAAATAATCTGATGGGCGGTTTAGGTTAGTTAACATTATATTATTTATTTATTACTATTATTATATTATTGTATATGTAATGTGACCTCATCACTTTAATGTTCCACTTTAATGGCAAGTTCTAGGTTGGTTGGTAAATTTGTGTCCTTATATTTAACCAACCACCGTCTACGAGTACTTACGTTCTTGTGTTAGTCAGCTCTAAATGTATGGATTGCAATATAGAAGGTCTGTCCAGGATCACACTTTGTCCTAATCGGTATGCAAGGGGGGCGACATAAAACAGTTTGGCCATTTCTGTATATATAATATACAGTATATTATGTGAGAAGTCGTAAGAGCTTGTTGCATTTTAAAAAATTGAGCATATTTGATTACCCACATATAAATATTTATATTTTATACATTGAGAAAAGGAGCTTCATAATTAGTAGTAGTTAATAGGTTTATTCCAAAAGCAATATTTTTTCACGTAAACATGTTGAAATTTACATACTAGTTGTTAGACTCCGTTGTTAATAATAGTAGTTAATATTGCAAGATAATTATAATAAAAATGCCCTTTGTATTTGTATTGTATTATGTTGTATATTAACTGTATAATGTAGCTTTCAAATTATGAAGTATTATTAAAATTGGTTCGGTAGTTTTAGAGTTAATTACGAACAAACCAATCCTCATTCTCTTCAAAATATATCAATGTAACAGAATAATGTGTTTTATTATTGTTGTACAGGCATTGTGCTAAGTGAGAATGTGCTTTGGAGGCGACAGCGTCATTTCCTTCATGACAAATTCCGAGCGCTGGGCGTCAGCATGTGGAAACATCAACGGTTGGAGCAGATCGTTATGGTGTGTATTTACTTATATACTTATCAGACTCATATTGATTTCATCTGGATTCAATAAAATAAGCAACAACTTGGTGCGTCTTTTGTACAACGATTATTTTATATTTAAATCGGATTGATAGAAAAATAACTCTTAAACAATTTTAATTATTGTGAAAATTTCTTTAGCCGCGTCAGACGATATTTGGTAGGGTTAAATCTCATAGCTTCGCGTGAAGAACATGTTCAACGTGCGTCAGCAACATACATTTTGAATTTGGAACAGTTTCGAAGAACTAGTTTTATTGTATTGAGTTCGAAGTTTTATTGTTAAGATACAATGATTTATTTTTGTTCATTATTTATATATTCTAGAACTATTGTTGCGCGTTGTCTGTCCGCAGTCGTTATGGCTGCCTGTGTTTTCTATTCATTAATTAAATTACAAGCTGTGCCCCGCGGTTTCACCCGCCCTGCAAACCTTCACCTAAACGAAATGATAATACATACTTAATACTACCGTAACCTCATCATCATCTCACTGCTCTTTTCCCGCGTATGTGGGGTCGACACAGTGTAGCCGTAGCACAGTTAAATTGATATAACTTTTTCATTTATAAACCGATTGAGTTAAAACAAACACTAAATGTTAAGTGAAGCTTACTACAATATATTATTGAAAACCGCACCCAAATCGGTTAAGCCATTTCTGAGATTAGCGGTAGCAAACGCACAGACATACAGACAAAAATTCTTTTGTTTTGGGTTTTATTGCGTTTATGAAGGCCCCTCATAATCGTTTTTCTCAAATATCTTCCATCTACAGATAGTGATCATTTACATTTTTTTATATGTATTGATAACAGCATACACATCACTGCGACGAAGGTATTTTGGTACAAAAATATAAAATAGTATTGTAATAAATACTAAATATTTCCCGCAACTAAATCCTTGTTATTTATACGTATAAACTTTTAACTACAATTTGTCTGCACGCTTCTGTATATGTTCTACTCAAACTTTATAACTACGTTAAATATTATTTATGAAAGTATGAGCAAATAAACACGTGGTTCGCTTAATGTTGAAGGGCCCTTTAGCCTTTAAAAATTAATGTGAAGGTAACTTTTATTTAATAATAGGGTACTGTACTGCGGATGTGTGCGAGAGCGTTTCCGTAGTCCCCGTCCCCGCTGACATGCTCAAAAGTAGCACTGTGAGGTTTTAGTATGTGCGGGTTTGGAAGACATCCCCGCAAGGGCTGATGTAATTACATAATAACCTTCACATAGGAAATATGAAATGAAAAAAATATTAACATAAAAGTGACCGCGGCTACCAGCAGCATTGCGTATGTATCCCACAGCGCAGGTAATGGGTTGGAGTCTTTCTTTAAATATAATCATCATCAGACAAGAGATGTCTAATACAGGACGCAGGCATTACCCAAGAGTATTGTACTACATCCTAATACCGCGCTTATAAGTCATAGTCCGCCACACTGCACACGCGTGACAGAAAATATACAAATGTACATGAAGTCGTGGAGTGTGCGTGTAAACACATATATGATTTACACAGCACTGTTGCAATTAACATAATGCGTGAACCAAATATAAGATCAATATATCCTAATTTATGTAAATAAGAATTAAATGAGGTAATTATCGATTTTATTTAAGTAACCTGGCCTACTTGTTGGATTCTTTGTTGCTTTGTACGAATAATCAAGCATTCTTATATCCCATAGATCAATTGAATCTATTCTTGTTGCGTAAAGGCCGGCAACGCATCTGCAACTCTTCTAGTTGTTGCACATTTAGGAGTGTAGCATTGACCGAAAAATGTGATCCCACAACACGACGAAAAAGACACGGCACTTGTAAGATCTAATAAACTAAAAGAAAATTGAGCAGTTATTTGTGCTTATATTTACCTCAAACAGATTAAAAGATGTCACATTTTATTTATTTAACTTATCAAGTCCAACTGGGTTATTATGCAGTATGCAGGGAAGTGACACATTTGATGTATTTGATGATATTAATCATCTGTTTTAAAGAAGACGAAGAAGACGTTATAAAAGATATTTTATTAATTTTCAGGGAGAAATCGATGAAATGTTAGACAATATTAAGATGCGACTTGGCGAGCCGATAGACCCCGTGCTAGTCTTGGGCAGACACTTGCATAATGTCATCTGCCTGCTGACCATGAGCTACCGGTTCGAGGAGGGCGACAAAGAGTTTATAGTGTTCAACGAGAGCATTGCAAGAAGCATGAAGCTATACGGCTCCGTGCACATCGGAGAGCATTTGCCATTTTATCTAGTTAGTTAGTGTTGAATATTATTTAGGTACATAAAATAGTAACGATGGTAAGTAATAAGGTATTAAGTCGTTGGAGTTGTGGACTAACGCCATGTGGACCTCTGGGTTGTGATTCAAACTCAGAGGACGTAAAACTAATATTTTGCGAAGGTCGTGTCAGCATGTGTAACTTCCGAACTAATTAATTTGCAGGGACGAGTGGGCTTACATATAATTAGCTACTGTTTTTGATCTTAGAAATAATGTTTTATAATCGTAATATAGTATTAAATATTTTTTTATCATAAATACTATAGTTATAATGCATGTATTTGTGGCAAAATAAT
>JWHW01030551.1:216308-228762 GCA_000931545.1 Papilio glaucus | reverse complement strand
AGAAATAATGTTTTATAATCGTAATATAGTATTAAATATTTTTTTATCATAAATACTATAGTTATTATAATGTGTGTGTAATTGTATGTAATTGTGCCAAAATAATTATTTTTGTATTATTTTGATAATTGATATTTAATCAGTCAAAAGCTTTAAAGCTCGGCGTTTATCTATAACTTGCAGGTTATAACGACTATCGTTAGATGGAGCTTCACGGTCACCTTACAAACAACAAAATCAGCTTAAGAAAATTGATGTTTTACAACAAGATTGTAAAAGTAAGAATTATCACACATAAAGACATTATTTCCTGAATTTTGTAGGTTCTGCCAGGAAAAAAGGCCGTTATTGAAGAAATCAACCGAAATCTAACAGACATCAGTCAGTTCCATGCGAGGCATATCGAAGAACGGCTCAAAAAGAGAAGTGAGTCTGGCAAGCAGGAGTACAACGATCTCTTGGATTATTATCTGGAACAAGTGCAGAAGGAGAAAGAAGGCAAAGCTCCCACAATTTTCCATAACGTTAAACCAGGTACGTTGTAATTTTAAGCATCATTTAAAATCACTCTGAAGCCTAATATCCTAAAGAATGACGAAAGTTTGGACTATGAAAAAGGGCATAGGTCGCATGCCTTTAGTCTCAAAAACAAAACTTGATGGAGTCAAATATATAATGAAAAATTGAACGAAGAAGTAGCATTTCAGAAATTTAAATAAAACCGTTTCTTATATCAACAGGAAATAATTTCATTTTATATCTTTATTTGTTTAGTCTATGCTTATACTAATAAAGATTTCGATTAAACCTAATTAGTTAACTGCGTTAAATAATTACATTTAATCGAAATGAACTTTCGTTACAGTTAAGCAGATAGTGCAAGTTATGAACGACCTGTTTTCTTCGGGTATGGAAACTTCACGGAACACCGTGGTATGGCTGCTTGCGATGATGCTCCGAGAGACGATCGTCGCTGAGAGGGTGAAGGACGAGCTGGCGCGTGTGGTGGGAGTCGGAAAACTGGTGACCATGGCTCACAGACCGAAGCTGCCGTATATCGAAGCTGTGATCTATGAAACTCTGCGCCGTGTATCCGTTGTGCCATTAGGAACTACCCACGTTAATACTGAGTAAGTAAAGCTATTGTGTTAAAACTTAGATAAGAAATTAAATCTAAATTTAAAAAAAAATATTTATTAAATATAAGTATAGAAAAGGGAGATCGATTATTGATTTAAATTACTACTCTCTTTGTTTTTTTTTTTCATTGAATTGAGTTAAACTAGACTTCATATACTAGATTAGCTTTATCATTAAGATATATAAAACAATAAACAAAAATGTGAAATAAAACAACCTCATTAAGACATCGATACCTTTACGTGAACCGAACCTAGCTAAGGTTAATTATTATGTTTATGAATGCAGAACCAATACCACCAAATAAAGTCTCTATAATGAAATAGAAACAAGTTCAATTATTTTATTTGGTGTAGATAAAAAATAAAGTCGGTTAAAAATCAATGCAAAACTTTGTGGTAAACTACATTCACCGTTTTGTTTCTCTGGCAGGTGATGACGTAATAAACAAAGATGATGATGCAAACATGGCAATTTGACTTTTCCAGCTACACAACACAATCCAGAATATTCATCAGTAAAATTCAACGCCTTAAAATACGGACAAACGATTGACATTTCTCCAATCGTTACAGATCAGTCCGTTGCCGAAATGGAATGATTATTTGAGGTTTACAAGGGCCACTCATGCGCAATCGGGCATGTTCATCTTGTCCTGCTAGCTGGCGTTGTGTTTGTTTTGCACGAACTCGGAGCATTCTGCATCTATTCGCTTGTACTTCATTTTTAGTTGCTCTCGAACGTAATTGCATGGTTTTGTATTTGCATTATAGGTTGTTCGCTGGTCATGATCCGGTTTTCTAGATTCCGTTTTTTTTGTTTTCTTATTTTTTAAAGTTCTAAACATTCCCTGTATTAAATGCACTAAAACAAAAAAAATGGAGAACACAAATAGATCGAGCCGTTTTTCACTTTTAGCTAGACTAACATAGGGCAATTCGTTTATAACCGACTTCAAAAATGAGGAGGTTATCAATTCGATGGGTTTTTTTAATGTATATACATCGATCGTCGTATTTTTTTTGTATATTTTTTCTTAGGAAACATTAATTAAAACGTATACGCCACTTACTCCGGCTATTATTCGTGATCGGCACCGACTTCAAACCTTTTAATAGGTAGTACATACAAATAATAGTATTTTATTAATATTAAAGGTATTAGGTTTGTATAAGAGGTGTATTCAATTAAATCTTTATTAAGTTATTATATACTTTTTAGTTTTTGAAGTCGGTTTTTTTTTAAACGTAGTTTTAATATCTATGTAGATAGGTTTATTATTTATGTCGGATTTTTAAACTTCTTCATTACTTTTACAGGGATTGGGAAATCAATGGCTTATTGATACCTGCCGGTTCGCACGTTGTTCCATTGATCAACAAAATCAACATGGATCCGGTACTTTTTGTGGAACCCGAAAAATTCCTACCTGAAAGATTCCTGAAAGACGGAAATCTTCATCTACCTGATTATTTCATACCATTCGGGGTCGGACGCCGGATTTGTTTGGGCATCCACCTGGCAAGAATTGAACTTTTTCTCTTTTTCACCAATTTGATGAATCATTACGACTTCAGTTTGGCCGAGGGCGTAGAATTACCAGGGTTGGAAGGTCATGTCGGGATAACACATTCCGCCCAGCCTTATACACTTGTGTTTCGCAAATTCAAGGAATAGAATAACAACATTACAGTTTCATTTTTAATATAATCTACAGTAAATATATTTAAAAAATCGAATGCAGTACATATTTTAAATCACATTTAAATAAAATAAAATATCGTGAAGGAAGGCATAAATCTTTTAAAATACCATCGAATGATTTGTTGTAAGATTCTTTTCTGCTAGCTTTTAAGGCGGGTCGTTCAATCTTGAAATGTATAATTGTATGTAGATGGTGGCATCAGTGACAATTTGGATATTTAATTATTTTTATGAATTCTTTTATTCATATAAATGGGCAACAACAACAAACATTTTTTTTTAATGAACCATCTTAATAATGGTTATTTCATGTGGTTCACATATATTCCAAATTTTGTATTCTATCAATAAGTAATAGATGTAATCCCACATATCTTGCCGTATTTGTAGTAATGTTTGATAAATTAAGTTCGAATTATGTATTGCTTTTTAATTCCAAATTTAGAAATTTCCTTGTCAATTCAACAATTAAACATCCGAATTTTATTACAAAGAAGCCGAATTTAAAATGTAAAATCTACATATATATTACGTTATTGTATTGTTTTATGTAATCTCGAATATTATTATAATTTTGATGCGTATTTTTATTTATTTTTTCAAATTTAATAAATTGTTTAATTAGACTGATGTGTCTTATTATTATTATTAAGTTTCGATTTCTCCAGACACAATTTAAATGTAGGTAGGCTACATAACAGTCACAAATTCTCTTACAAAATGACTCGCGATGTTTCAGGCCTCCAACAAGTCCAAGTGTCCAAGTGTAAATATATAGAAAAGTAAGATAATATCTATATATTGTTGATTTTCCTTGAAGATTACCAGATAGTATCTATCGGTCACGGAACACGGACTTCGGCAATGAGATCTTATATAAAGTGCATCTTATTATTGTAATGGAACAGTTATAATAACCTTCGACCTCATGTATCGTATTGACTTAGAGGAAACTTGACACAAGTTCAATGGCAGGATTCTGATTCTGTTCGTAGCTCAGTCATGTTAAATATAAGATAGTTTATTATATGGCAACATTGTATAATCCCATTTGATTAATTGTATTTATGACATAACTCCTTCCCCCTGTATATTATAAACGCAACCGAAATTTTATTATTGAATTGTAAAGGTTTTTTTTAGAGTTCAATGTCGTCTAAAGACTTCCATTGAATTGGTTATATAATGCTTTTAAATGAATATGACGCAGTTGCCTATTTTATGACGTTGACCTCGAGATTTAAAAGAATTCAAAGTGCCGAAGGGAGGCCTATTCAACATTATTTAATCTTCATAACCTCACTTAAAAAGTTCAAGGATTTAAGGTGCGTTTCCATTACATAATTTTTGTGAGTAATATTTTTTTAATTATGCATAAAATAATAATTTAAGACCTTATTGAGGTTTTTAGATGCTTTTGCTTTTTATGTCATGAAATAACTGTCGAAAAAAATTCAAAAATTTCAAATTTTGATGACAAATTCGAAGTGAAAATTTTTTTCTGCCAAAGCAAAGTTAAATATTTTTACCTATTAAAATTTTAAATATCTATTCATGTTTTTAGATGTGCTTTTTCTTATGATTTGAATACGGAAAGCTTTATAACATTATAGATTAGGAATTTAAGCACAAAATATTAACTGTAATAATAGTTTAAATCATTTTTATAAAACCGTACTTTAAATGTATCACGTGTATTCTGACATCTGAACCAGAAATTCAAGGTTATGGGGGTTGGACCTGCTCCATACATCTCGCAGCGCCCGCACCGCCACTGACGATTATTCAAGCCGACCTTCTGATTTTGACTTTATTATTACAAATACAATTTTCTCCTATACTAAATTTGATGAGTTAAATGTATGTAGCACGTGAAAATGTATGTAATATTATTAAAATATTCAAATATGGGAACACTTTACTTTAATCGAATTGCAATAGATGGAAAAAAAATATCAGAAAAATAAGAATAAGAACTATTTCCATTTTAACACCAAATAAAACATTTGGAAGCGTTTACTGTATCGTAATATTTAACCGCAGGTTAAAAACTCGTATATTCGTTGCATCAAAATATTTATCTTATTTTTTTCATAAATCATAAACATATATCCCCACTTACCCGACATGGCGGCCACTTTCTACACATTCATCGGAAATGTTGTAAGCTTATATTTTGATGAAAAAGTTGGTTTTCGTAAATATTACGTAATTCATGAATTTTAGCGTAAAAGGTAAGGTTTACCCTTTGTTTAGAAATTCTTTATTTTGTAATTTGTTTTTCGTATAAGTTACTCTTTCATTCATCGTATTTCTCAGTAAATACCTCATACTCTATTTTTTTTTAATTTTCTCTTCTATCACGTATACGGCATTAGACGCATAATATTTTTGTCTATACCATATCGTTACTCCTTGTTAGTATTCGTTTTTAACAAAGGCATTAGTTGAGACAGTTTAACAGTCAGCGCGTAATGTCACAGCGAAGGTCAGACGGCGAGTTCGATTGGCATACGAAATCGTGAAATAGTTACATGAACTGCAGACTTGCTGTTAGAGGTACAAGGTAACTTCGGCAATGCATTAGTCTATTGTGAACTATCCTTGGACTTGTCGCTTGCCGAGTTGCCACCGTCGCAACTCACTGAGAAATGTGTGCTCATATGATTGTGATTGTATCAAGTGTCACGTTTCTATATTGAATACTTAAAACCAACCGAACAAGAGTTCACCTTGATTGAATTAATTGTAAATAATTATAATGTATGTATATATGGTACACCTATACCTTTACATGTCCTAGTATACTATTAAGAAATGTTTGCGTGACTCGAGGAAGATTTAGCGCAATTCGTAATCATTAGGCGGTGTTCTTAAACGCATAAAACACAACTTCTACACACTCAAGCTGCCTGTTCGTTCAATTTGAGTTATAGTGACAAATTCAATGTAATAACAATGATGAGTGGACGATGTCGACGATGATATCATTTCCAACCTTCTTCTTTTATTTCTACCTTTTCTATTTTGTATTTGTGACGTAATAAGTTGATGGAAGATGTTGAATACTTTACAGGAATATTATCTTTTAAGATTGCTGGTATCTTCTTAATAAAGATTTTTTCCTGTTCAATTGTTAATAAAGATGCAAATACAATGTGAAATGGAAATCAATGTCCATAAAACTTTCATTTTCGGTTATCTCTCGAGAGGCATTTCTTGCCCTTTTCGTTACTCTATATTCAGTTTTACTTAAGATAAATTATCAAAAGAATACAATCATTGAATAATTAATTTTAAAAAGTTGTTTACGATTCTTAGCTGAATCTTTGATCTGTACTGGGAACTTATCTCCAAAATGAATATTTGAAAATCAGGAATGTGCATATAGCTTTAGTCTATTATTATTTAATTAATTTTGTTGTAAAATTACACCAAACATACCATATTATTTTTATTAAAGTAATGCAGGAATGTTTGTTAATACCAGATAAATGCAACAACGTCAATGAGTCAAATTAATACTCAATTTATATTAAATTATATGTAATATATTCATATAACATAACTGTATAGATGTCTTGTAATATTTAATTTTTATTTTGTTTATTATATCTAATTTTAATAATTTTATTCGCATTTATAATATTAGAATAACCATATTAGCATCGCTTTATTCTATTTAGGGCAAACATTTTTGTTATTGTTTTATTTTGTTTACTATGTGATTGAATTATATTACAAATTGAATATTAAAAAACGTATAGTAATAGAAATAATTAATCACATGCCCAACAATTTACAATTCAAATCAACAGTTTATCTCGGCGATATAGTCCCGGCCTCACGCGGTCGCCTCACTGTACAGACATCGCACGTGACACGCAGCCTTAAGCGATGCACTGATAATTATAAATGTGATTAATAATTAACTATGCGACGAGGAAGGACGTCTCGTGACAATAATAAGAAACAACTTATTAGCTTATGATTATTGTTATATATTATACAAGTCAGTAGCTAGTTTTACGTAAATTGTAGTCCTAGTCTATTAATTATAACGCTTGTTGTTTGATAATATGAATGAGCGACGAGTCAGCGGTTCGCGAAAAGTATAAATAATTTAACGTTTTTTCGGACATCCTGTATAAAAATATAATTTATTCGAATAATTAAAAAACAATCTCAAAGAATACTGAATAACAGTAGATACATTTAGTATTATATTTTGCTGAATTTCTCTAGGTCTGTGAGATACCGGATGCTCTCTCATCCTGTACATTCTGTAGGTTTTAAGCGACAAATCAAATCGGATCATCGAGGGTGGTAGCGGGATCTCTTTCGGGTATTCTTAGCAGCCCCTGTCCCAGCTCACTCTAGCCTCTACCGTAGTCAGGAACAGCGAGGCCGCCGGGAAGCTAGTAGTCGTAAAAGGTTGTATCGTACTAAGATGACGCTGCTGCCCATCCTCTTGTGGTTCTGTGTGGTCGCAGCTTTAGGACAATACCCGATTAAATTTGACGGGAATAACAGCCGGCTGTAACTGTACTATATCGTTCCACGGCATTACATCAGTACATAGTATAGTGCC
Organism: Papilio glaucus; assembly: GCA_000931545.1. Classification (NCBI taxonomy): domain Eukaryota; kingdom Metazoa; phylum Arthropoda; class Insecta; order Lepidoptera; family Papilionidae; genus Papilio; species Papilio glaucus. The sequence continues at coordinate 221,327 of JWHW01030551.1, read as the reverse complement.
GTAGAACTATCTGAATTTGATTTGACACCTTGATCAATGATCGGAGGTCGTTTACGTCAAGCGAACATTATGAAAGCGTGCAAAATTAAAACGACGATAGTGACCTTACGCACCGCGGCATGTTTCGCAAGGGCCACGCCGCCGTTACACAAGCCATCGATGTTCTTACTTGTCTATTGTAACTCGACGGTTTTGGAGCATTCAAATTCAGCGGGTGTGTGTGAAGCAATTGTTTAAGTCCCTTCTACCGCTTCGGACGAGCGCGGCCGGGTGCTATGTCGTTTAGTTTCGTCATTACTCCAGAATTAACGGACCGTCTGTATTCGAATACCGTGCCAAACGTGTTTGCATAAGCCACGTCACAACTCCATGACGACACTTCGGCGCCCTCCTACTTCAGAATAGGCGCCGAAATTTTCTTTAACTATGATTACGTTTCTCTGACGTAATACAAAAGTGCTGTCTATTTCAGAATTCATCGTCTATTGCTTTGGTTTGTTAATAAAGAGTTTTTATTGACGGTTGTCACTGTTTTTTCAAAGGATTTTCAAGAGGTCGAGTGCCGAATATGACATTAAAAATATTTATATGTTACCGGCAATGTTGACAAATCAAATATTTTCTTTTATGAAAGCTTAAGAATCCATTTATTTTATTTTTAGACTTTGTTTTGTAGAAGATTTTTTTTGCTGTGACTGACTTGTCACTGTTAGCCTAGAAAAGGCTTTTTGTAGAAGAGTAATAATCAATATTTTATTGGAACTGCGAGTATGTTACTTATCCTGCGTTTGCCGCATGGGGGCTAGACGGGATAGCTCTTTCGGGATAGTCCGATGGGTAGTTCTTTTTAGAGAGTGATTAATTTTTACAATACAATAATTTCCATTACTCAAATTGAACGTACTGGTTAAGTGTACAGTTTGTATTTTCATTATTAACTATTATTATATTTATAATAATACTTAATAACTAAATGCCTATTATCAATACTATTCACTGTGCTTATTTATAAGGAAAGGATAGTTCACGACACGACATGTAGAGTATTTGTGTGTTGTTAACACATTTCGTATATAAACAATAGCTCTTTTCGCTTCTCCATTAAATATGCCGAAACGTTTAATGCATTTGATGTTCTTAAAAGTTCTCAAAGTTTGCATTTAACGTATTAATATATACATAGATTTATATAAGCCAGACTATAATTAATTTTTATTGCAGTTGTAAAACAAGCGACACGTAATGCGACCCCGGCATTGACATGTTGATAAGGAAAAATAATACATTTGTAATTACATGCCGTTACATCATGGACCGCTTCACATCCGAAGCATAGTGTTGTGCTCTGGGAATTACTTCTGCTGCATGATAAATGACATTCGGAATGTATAGAAGTGTTGTTTACACTGACATGATTTACATTACTAATGATCTACTAGACCAAACTATTATAAGCAATCGATTGAATGATTTATTCGCAGAATCAATATGTAATCGAATATAGAACGACGGACAAAGCGACCTAAGAGTTCGCCGGACTCCCAATCCTGCAATTTTGTTTATATAATAAGGGGGCAAACAAGCAGCGATTCGCTTAAGTGTTCACCAACGCTCATGAACATCTGCAACGCCATAGGAACTGCAGACGCGTTGCAGGCCTTTAAGGAAGGAATGCGCTCTCTTTTTGAGTCCCTTACTCGTATAGGTAAATATAGTAAACATAAATATAGTAGCAGTTCGAGCCAAGGCTCCCGGAAGAGCTCCCCCCTCGTCCTCAAGCCTGTGCCACCTCAAACCCAGTGAATCTGTTTGCATGGAAAAGGTTCCAGGCAAAAAATGACAAGTCACTTTGAAAAAAGCGCAACGATTTCTATTGTTCAGTTTGCTTGAGCTTGAGTTGTCAGAAGACATAACCAGGTGAGCTACTATAAAAAATATGCTGCCTAATATAAGTCATTAACTCAGCGATTAGAATGACTAAATTCACAGCTGGTCTTGGGTTTATGGCTATTTTCAGGCGTGTATGTTTTTATCAAACAAATATTTGTTTTCATGCCATATAATATGTACTAGCGTTACACCTTGTCATATTGACTTTATGATATCGGTGAAAAGCCACTGTCCTCTCTGTCTACCCCAAGAGCAATAAAAAACGAAAGACAAAAAGAAGTCTATATACTTCTATTTCTTTTTTTTATTTTTTTTTTTCTAGTTAAGTGTCTTTAAGTAGTCTATTGTATTATAAACAATGAGGTCGATCGCGAGATAAGATTTAGAGGAGACTCCTTAGTGACTGCTTTGTTTCAAGCTTTATTGTTTAGAATAAAAAAAATACTTTTAATAAACTCAATATACATTTTAAAATTAACATTTTATTTTGTCAACAAACATGTTAATGTATATAAGTTAATACAAAAACTAAGTTTATTCTCGCCATTTTTTTTGTGTAACGCGAAATATAGGTCGCTACGCAGTGTCAATCAATCTTTTATTTAACATCATCCTGATTATTGCAGTAGAGTGAGATGTAATGAAACGAACGTTGTTGAAATATTTAAGTAATTATAAGAGTTTTTTCGACAGATTTTCTACTGGCAGACATATGACGTTGAAATTTCACAGAATATCTTCTTGAAGTGGCAGTCCGAATCTTTATCTATCTGGATTACTTCATTGTAATGTATTTTAGCAACTTCTTCTTGATATCTAGGTTTCAATCGAGGCTTTGTTTCGTATATCTTTTAATTAATAAGAGGAATCATTTGTAAGTTTGTCATAGATAAACTTTAATTAACAATCGATTTTTGTTTCACCATTTACAATGCTTAGGTATCATCAACCAAATCAAATTTCACAAAAGACCCGCTCGTGCTTACTTCATAGAATTTCCTGTTCATAATATTGTCCTTATAGGCTTATCAGTTCTGGCTCTACTCTACTAATATTATCTTGTAATTAATTATTTCACGGCACTGTTAGACTTGCCAGCAACCCAGCATTTATCAAGGAGATTACATGTCGGACTTTACGCACTAAGAAATCCTTGACATTCGCATGACAATGTACAGAGATATAAACAAAATAGGGAAACTGCTCGTTAACCAACGATAATGTTATTTATGCAAATCAATAAATTTCGTAGATTGCACGGTCTTTTCTAGAAAGAGTAAACAACCTTGTTTACCATTACAACGATCCGTCTGCGCGTTGTAGTTGTAACTATAAGTAGCATGTGAAGTAGGTAAACTGCGCACAGAAAACTAATTTTAGTTATTAATGATTATGAGGTCCGAGGCGAGAGGTGAGAGGTTAGTCTGCTTTCGTTCCGTTAGACATATACTCGTACTGGCTACATAGTACTCGTAATGGCTTTTATTCATACAATACAAATTCTGCAGAGCGAATAGTACACACAGTACTATTGGTTAAATGGAAATGATTTTTTTAAAATTGAATGAAATAAATACCGATCTTACCATAAATACCGAGCAGAGTACCAACCAAAGTACTTTAACGCGGCAACGCGTGCTGGAAAAAGCTAATATTTTGATAAATATATCATCTATTTGTGTTGATCCACAGTTTATGACAAGTTCAATTTTTTATATAATTTAAAATTTGTATTAACCTCAAAAACAGAGAGTAGATTCAAAATATTTCTTGTATTATTCACTTTGATGAAGAATACATGGAAAGCGTTGACACAAAAAACTCCCGTCAGAATGAATATTAAAATGACTAATATGAAAAAGAACTTTATGAATTTTGTTATCTAAAGATCATTCTACTATTTGTCTAATATTGTTCTAAAATAATATTGCTTTCATTCGCTTAGATGTACCGATGCCAATGAATTTTCTACTTTAATATTGGTCACAAATCTAAAAAAAACTCTGTAAAATTGGATACAATGTCTACTTAAATTACGTTAAAACATGTTTCACTGCCAATACTCGAATTATTATTTTTAGATGACGCATAAATGTGCAAATTCTCGTTTCCTGCACAAGTTGATCCTCGTACATGCAGTCTATCAAACGACAACAAAACAATAGTGTTCAATGAGTAATAATTGTTGTCGCGGTAATAAACTGTGTATGCGCTAGATTGCGCAATATAGTGACGTCACAAGGATAACAGTGTTCACCTTGACCTTAGGCTAACGTCAGGCGGCAGCGGGCGGCGGCGCGCCGCACACCGCCAGCTCGTTGCATAACGCCCGCTCGCTCTAATCACACACCCGATGCATAGGAAATGCAACTTACGTTCAATACGCGAATGCAAAACGCATACAATAAATATTCACAGTAAATAAATAGTCCCGATAACAAGGCAATATCAAAGGCTTAAGCGTCGCATACGAAGTATGGTTCGTTTTTGATACAAACATATATGAAATATAAACCTTATTGACATATCAACCCACCGCCACAAATACTGGATCTGCGAACGTGAATTTTGACATATATGACCCCCTTGTACCTAGAATGTTATCGAGCACTGAAAGCGTATTAGTGAATTTCAATTTTAGCACCCCTAAAATAAATTTGTCTGGAAATCGATAATTTCAACTATTAATCTTATTATACTCAAACAGAATATATTTCGATATTAAGTATAGAATGGCTACTTAATGATTTGAAGCGGAGGAAGTCGCGGGCAACAGCTAGTAAAGATACACAAGGAGAGGATTAGCAGTTTATAACTGCTAATTATTTCCTTGTTTATCTTTTCAGATTTTTGTTTCTCGTTGTTTCTTCAAGAACCCTGAATCGTATCACTTTGGAAATGTCTCTAAAGATTTGTCCGGTGATTTTGTATGCCTATAATATATCTATAGTATGTATGTATATATGTTAGTGCGTACAGGTGTAATTTATGTCTAAGAAAAAACGAGTATTGTGCTGTTATTATTCCAACTTTTATTATTTTTCCTTTATGAAGTCACAGTGTCCTTAAACTTCTTATCGCAAAATTCAATTATCTTTAAGTCTGCGGGGAACGTGTGGTGACCTTTAT
>JWHW01030551.1:182663-196615 GCA_000931545.1 Papilio glaucus | reverse complement strand
GGTATTTTATATTTGCGAACTGCAGTCACAAGGATTAGGAAGTTAGTTGCGATGTACTCTTCAACAGTTCAGATTAAACTATTTTTTCAATACTTTTTTTACAAAGATTCGATAGGATGGGAACGGGAAGAGGATTGGACGGGGAGGGGTTAACAAGGAAAAAGGAAATATCCTTATTCCTGTCTATCCCCTGTCCATTAAAGGTAGGCAACGCACCTGCAACACATGTGCTTGTTGCGGATGGCTATGGGTAGCGTTTACTTAACATCAGGAGATCCGCTTGTCGTTTGCCTCCTTATGTAATTTAAAAGAAAATACTTAGTAAATTTATTTGTGTCCTTTTGATATCTAAACCGGAAGTCATGAGTCACTCTGTGATATTTTTTTATCACAAGGAAATATTTGACTTCATTGTTCCTTCAAAGGCGTCTTATCCGTCCTAAAGTGTGGATTACATGATAATATGTCTTAATTAAATGATAATATGTAATCCATAATCTTATTTGGAGTTAGTCACTTACCACCAAGACCGTCATGATCGTGTTATATGTATACTGTTCAGTTCACAAGATATTATCATAAGTAAGATAATAGATATTCTTACAAATAATAAATATGTATATAATAAATACTATTATTACACATGGACAACATATGTTTTGCGACAGTTAAATTGGTCATTTGATAAACTCACATTGTATATCTACTTTCTTAGTAAGCATAGAATTATTATTTACAAACCTAATATATAAGGTTTACAATTAATTTTGACACCGAATCAAACTCGATGGAATATAATAGCTTCCGCAGCTATTCATGGAGGATATAAAGACGAAGAGGTTAGAATCAAAACCAATAAAAATGATTTGAACGTGTATGTAGAAGAAATATCGCACGAAGTTTTTCAAATGAATAGAATTTATTTCACCTCCATATAAATTCTAGGCCGCAGCCCTTTATGGTAAAAACCCGTTGATTGTCACCGCAATTAGTCACAGACATCGATCGGCTGACGAGCGATTAAACACAACCGAATGGCGCCGATTTTTATATCACACATATTTTTAAGCAATATTAGCGTACGCGAAGGACGTTTTAAGATGTTAATGAGTATTCGACAACTGAGTTGACCTAGACATCGATTTGGTTTCAGTCTTAATGACTGGATTCATTTTTAACAACGTGAGATTACCATAAAATCATGTATTTGGGTAAATAAAATAATTAGTAAAGATAAGAAATATAATGCAAATAGATTAAATAAAAAAAACAGAGTCGGTTTAATAACTTCAATTAGTTTACTATGTTAGAGCGCCTGTAGACGTGCGGGTTTTTCACCGGACGACGGGCCGTCAATAAACGGAAATGCTAAATTGGTCGTCGGACCGATATCTGGGGCATATACACACATTAATTATAAACTATACACCAAGTCGAATCCGGCAAACAACATGGTCGACGGTCCGACGAAAAAAAGCCAAAACTAAAACATTAGTCTTATTACAGTCATCCTCGCGTCAAAAATGAAAGTGAGCAGTATATCACTTTAGTCTACATACTTGAAGAAATATATCGGTACTTCTAGTCTTCCGGATCACTTAAGAATTATATTCACCACAAGAAACTCTCCCTTTGCGCTCAAAGCATTTCTGAGCTTACAAAGTAAAAATAACCTAAACCAGATAAACGTAGCAAATAAAAGATAAAAAATTGCATTCCATTGACCTAAAGATTCCCATTTAATAATTGTTAATTTAAATATTTTGTATCGTTTCATCGGCTATATCAGCAAGGTGACCCGAGCGTGGACAAAATTATCTTTAGTAAAGGCGTTGTTGTTAATGACGGACTCGACTCGCTTGACAAGTGATGAATACTCGATATTTAAGTTTTTGCACGTTTCCTTTTTTTCTAACCTTAACATTTTGATGCACAGCTTGAATCACAAACGTCTCAAGTCGACACGGTTCGAACAAAACGCAGTTATGCAATCTTAATGTCAAAAATCACCTTCACGATTAGTAAAAATGCACATTAAATAGTACACGTACATTTAAATACATATGTCACCGAGCGATTGTCAGAGCAGACACTTTATTATTGGGCTAGGCAAATTCTCAGTTGAACGAATCATTGACAATATGACGTTTCATTACCAGTCACTTTCTAATGGGGGGAAGTAATTGGACAAAGTACGGTATACATAATGTGAATATGATAAAAATGTCGTTCAACGAAACGAAACGTCCACGCTGATTGGTCGAAACTCGTATACTGCGCCACATTTCTTCTTTAGCTGGCAAACTGTTGCTAAACGTAAACAAATAAAATGTTCTAGTGATATAATTTTCGTACCATTTATAACTAAAAATATAAATTAAATTTACGTACTGACTAAAATTGAACCTGTATTTTTTTTTTGACAAGAGTGGGAATTGAAGACATTGAAAAATAATTAGTAGTGAATTCGACGAAATTTTTTTATTTAAATAATATTTAATGTTTAAGAAATCTGTGTTTCTTAAACATTGTTGTTTACGACGTCTATATCCAGTTAAAAAGGTGAAAATTCTTTCGGTTATTTTTCGTGGTCCATAACCTGTTATAAAATAATTAACTTTTGTAATTAATTAAAAAGTTACTAATACTACTAAAATAATTGAGAATAAAATCACATTTATTTGTTTACGTTTAGAGAGTGACTAAAGGATGACTGGCAGCGAATCAAAAGAGCGTGTCACAAGTATCGACCAATCAGTGCTCAAAGTTCGTTTTGTAGACAAAGACATTCATGTCTATTGGATAAATATGCGCCTGCCTTACGTCGCCTCTTTGTAAAGTGCCTAAAAAGGAACGGCACATTCTCAATAATTCGTTAAACTTACAATGTGCCGACCGTTTAGATTTGCCTAGCCCGATTATAAAGTGCCTGTCTTTACAATCGGTCGATGACACATACATACAAATAATACAATGTGATCTATCATAAAACTGGTGAGACGTAACTCATTAGATGGCATTCACAAACTGATTCATAAAATTTAAAAGAATATACTGACCGTATTTGAACCCTTTGTAATTTTAAAAGCATATTTCGTTCATTTTGACCTCGATAATTGTTAATACAATTTAATAAGCAAAAATACGAGTGTTTTATCTATGGTGGCTAAGTTATGGTAAGCGATTAAAACTTTCATACTTAAAATTTTTGTTGCATAATTCATTATATTTACAACGGATTAAGGTTTAAAAAGAAAGCTGATCAATAAATTATGCATTTTCGTGAATCATCGGTAACGGTTATCTCGTGTTTAAGTCATTCATAATTGCAATTTAGTTGTGGTAAGTATCTCTACTCCGCATGATGTGTTACCTAGTGTGTGGGCTCCGGTGATGCTGGACGATTCAGGACCTCTTCATAAATGATACGACGATTTCGATTCGAAAAATTAGGTTTAATGAATAATTAACACGTAACGTCTTTACAAGGTGGCGAATAAATGTACGAATTAGTTTTTGCGCGTTGCGTTTCGTCGCGCGTTGACTGCGAATGCGTATGCCACATAACGTCGCCGCTGTGCTTGGTCGTCGTACGCTGGTTGCGCTGAAGGGACCTAACGCCGCGCTAGTGCGCCAACACCTAGGAAGTCCCGAAACCGCTGACACCTTAACAGCGGATATCCAACTTACAAATTACCAAAACTTACAAAGACAAAATATATAGGTGTTTCCAAATTTCCATCATCTACCCGCCCATTTCCCACTAATGTGACCACAGTATGACCGTAGTCCATGTTACGTGTTAGACAATATTGATGCCTATGGGTGGCGGTCACTAAATATCAGATAACCTGCTTGCTCGTTTGCCACCTTCTTCCATAAGAATGACGGCCATATTTTCTTGTCGTTCGTGGGATCCACTCCAAAGCTTGGGATGTGACTGGGGTCCTGACGGAGTGTGAGGCCAGTCCATGACCATTTGCTGCACTTGTTGTTCTGCTGACTTTACCGCGATTCTCGACACCGTGCCAGGACTGTTTCGTTGCGGATTGCTTCCGGCCAAAAGATTCTTAGGATCGTATAGTGGAAGGTAGCGACACACTTTTGATTAGTTACGGTTTATTGCGGTTAAAAGATATTGATGAAAGATGTTAAAAGATATTGCGGTTAAAATATAGTATAGTATTCATTCAAGCCGTTGTATGTAGACCTTGTCTGCAGATTTTTCTATCGTAATAAATCTTCAAAGTAGGTTATCAATTGACCTATGCTCCGCGTCGTTGGCAAATTTACTCTGACGTCTTTTGCCAATACATTAGAAATGTACTTACAGCTCTTGTGAGAGATTAAATTGTTCCGAACTAGTCTTTCGAGCTTTGTTAGATTAACTTAACTAAAAAATCTTTTTTGTTAAACAAAACATGTATGTGTGTATGTATGAGTATATTATTATTTATTTATAAAGGTATGTAATTATTTAAGTGTATGTATGCATCTATGTATTTATATTTATTAAGTTTATATTTAAGTAGGAGTTTAGTATTCACATCAAATATAAGTTTGTCTGTTGAATACACACTAAACCTATATAATTATTGCCCATTAAACCTCATCTCTCTGTCGCATGGTAAGCTGTAAAAGAACTCTTTTAGAGTTAAGCTTGCCGGTACTTACCATCTTTCATTTGTAAATATTTGTAACTATGATTTTGTGTACAAAGTATAAATAAATAAAAAAAAAACAAAAACCCTAGTATAATATACTCCTTCTCGGAACCTTTTCACTAATACCTAATTAGTTATTAATATCCCATTTACAATTCTTATACACTCATGGTATTTTTGTTTCATAATAAAAGTAACATAAATCAGCCTTTTTTAGTATGTTTCCCCACTGCGGGGACACAGGCCTTCTCTCCGAGAGTGGGGCTTTTTGTTTACTTAAATTTAATTACCGACAGTTTTGCTTTAGAAGGTATAAAATATACGCGATAAAATGCGTAAAATTAGTTTTATTCCCATGTCAACTAGATTGGCTACATACAAATCTGATCAATATAAACAGTTCTTCTACATAAAGAACTACATAAAGAGCATACAAGCATAGATATAAAATATATAGATCAACAAGAAGAGACCAGATGAGACTCTCTAAAGTGTCTCTAAGTGAGTAAAAGTGGACATACGTTGACAGCTGTGCGGTCAGCCGCAGTCAAAAACTTTTACGAAAAAACAGTTTTCGTTTGCACTACGATGCAGCTGCCGACTGCGATGGACCGTTCGCTGCGGTCGCTTGTAGCGCTGCGGCCACTTTGGGCCGCCGCACAGGTACTATACTCATTACGCACATGGATCGTGCTAGTTTGCGATAGATCGCTATTGAAAGAGCGTCGTTGGGCAACCCGGTCAGCCGCAAAGTAACCGCAACCGCATCCTGCAGCCAGCCGTGTTCCGGCTGGCGCAGTTCTTACGAGGCCTTAAGGGCGTAAGTGCTTCCTTAGTTATTTTGCTTAAATACTCCTTTATTTTCCTTACTTATTTACTAATAAGAAAGTGGGTTCCAGTCAGTTAGTAGAGGTTGGCAACGCTGCGGCTTCTCTCATAATCCATATTTCCACGGTCGGCGATGCTGACTCTTCCTAAATGTGTTAAAATGTAAAAAACAAAACTCATAAAATTATAATATTAATAAAATCTGAATGTGATAAGAATCCTGAGTAATTTAGGTTATCGCCGCCGAACTATTTCTAAATCTTTTTATTATCAATTCGTAAATATTTTATTTCTTGATTTTTAATTGTTGCTTATTATAATGTTCCTCATAATACAATGATATAATGATAAAAGCACTACTATTCGACAGTAAAACCAATTAGGAATTTAATAAAGATACATGTGACTGTAAATGAATTTGGTTAGAAATAGTTAAAAGAACTGAGTTTTATAGGTGTGATTTTGAACAAAGAAAAGACGCTGTGGGCGATTCCGAATTAAGGCCACTTTCCAAAACATCTTTAAGACACGGAAATGCAGTAATTTCCACCAGTGGTAGTTTTAGTAGAAACTTTTTAATTTTCGGTTGAGTTGAATTAGTTGATAAAACAATTGACGTATCTTCCTACCAAGGTACCTAGAAATAAATTGCATTGCGCATTACGGTAGAACATTTACAGTAATAAATAGCACAAACAAAAACGCACGTTTGGCGCCACCTGTCTCAAATTTATCTTGTCACTCCATCTTCATTCATCTTTTCAACACAGTGTCTTTTCTCGAGCTAATTGATTTTGAACGACCAGTGAATGCGGGAAGTAAAATCAATGGGCCTATAGGTACAGTAGTAAGAAGTCAGAATGTGCCCATGAAGGCTCGTCTGGCTATACACAATGCTGTACTAGTTTCCACTTTAATGTATGGAAGTGAGAGCTAGGTTTGGCAGGAATAATATGCTAGTAGAGTTAATGCCGTTGAGATGCGACCCTTATGAAGTATGTTAAGCGTGACGTTGAGTAATAGGATTAAAAATAGCGTTATAAGGGAAAAGTGTGGCTTGAAAGAGGATGTTGTGACTAGAATTGAGAAAGGCTTCGGTGGTTCGGGCATGTTGAAAGGATGAATGAAGAGAGAATAACGAAACAAATTTATGTTGCAAAAGTGAGTGGCAGTGTTGGTAGGGGACGCCCCGGGAGAACTTATATCGATCAGATTAGCGGTTTACTAAAAGAGGGCGATATAAGGAGCACCTATAACCGACGAGCATGTATGAGTAGATGTATGAATGTAGAAGAAGCGAGAGAGGTGTGCCAGGATCGCACCAAATGGAAATCCGTGGTCTTTGCCTACCCCTCTGTGTTACGGGCGTGAGTGCATATTTATTTATTTATTTTATTTATATCAAATTTACGTCAAAGCTTCTATATTTCACCGTAAACAACCGGGATTCTGCTAAAGCGATAGTGTTTCAGATCTTCTTGCTGCCATAATGTACACCAAATATATTAAAATTTATTAACTATGTTTTAGTTTAGTGGCACCAAAGAAATGTTTTTTAAATTCTTCAAATCATCGAAACATCTATAAGATAATTTGTATTGTAATACGAGTTGAGTAAACTACGCACTTTCACGGTTCGCATTGTTCTAAGTGTTAATATTTGCGTATAGTCATTACGTGTAATTGTATAAATATTGCGTCGCGCTGTATCCCTAAGGAGGGCGAGCAAGCCGTTTACGCAAGCCTTCTTATCGATTGGCCGCGGCTGCATAACACTTGCAACGCTCTAAACAGTTCGTCGACCCCGGCCCATAGCACTAGGTGCGCAGATTTGAGAATCACGTTCAGACTCGCAGCTGCATCCTGTACTGATTGACCTGCGCATAACTTTGCTGCATGCGCACGTGCTAAGACAAATTTACGCACATAAAATATTGTCTACATTAATAAACAATTTACGCTATGTGTATATGTTTATTGCTTTAAAATTTAATATTACCTTTACTGAATTTTTATTAAAATTATTGGCAAATTCTGTAAGTGATTTTCAAATATTCTTTTGAAACAATTCAACTGATTGATTGTGCTAGGATATGGTCCATAATAATATTTGAACGGAGGATTTGAGCTTATTTCACAGTCAGTCCTCTAAACTTTTCAGTCATTGACTTAGACAAAATTGTTTCGTTAGTTAAGATACCCCCTGCCAGTCTTAATATGATCGATGCAAGACATTTACATCCTCTGTCCACCCTAATAGTGTAAACAGATATGAAAGTCCTTTATTTTTACTAACAGCGTTTGATTGAACAGTAATGAAAAAAATTAACCAGAAAGGACAACCCCCTCTGGTAAATTTTTATCTTTGAAACGGGTACATTCGGGCTGAGCGACAACCTTTCACACTTTGTCGATAATAGTTAATAAATAAATTAGAATTACAATATTTTGATTAACAATTATTAAGATAACAATATTTAGTAACATTATTACGTTCCGCTTCGGAATTAGATAATTTATAACACTAAGAAGATTGTTGGATACACGTAGATGTGATGACAAACTTCGAGAAGCAGATATTTACAAAGCTAAATAAATACGAATATAATAATGTCTCTTTAACAATCAATGTCAAGGGATTATATGACACAATACTTGAATTATGCTAAGGAGAGTTGGTAAAGTTTCGTGTGGCGCAGTCCCGGGAACAGTTACGATAAATGCGCGGGGCGCTGGTCGCAAGTCTCGATTCGCAACACTTCCACGTATTGACACGCGAAGCGAGCAGTAACTATTGTCTGCAACAACAACTGAATATTTTGTAGATGTGACCTCACCATGTAATATCAGGATTTCAACTGTATACATTGCATATGGGAATTTGTATTGTATCCTTTAATATAATTATGCAACATATTTATGCCTTATCACTCTTCCTTCAATCATCCTTTTAACCCGTTCGAATCACAGAAGTATAGCTGCATAAAATGCATTGCAAAACTTACGCCGAGAGCCCTTGCAAATGTTAATCCCGGGGAGTCAGGCCAAGCACCCTGCTGGCTTAGCCTCTCAGTAGGCTCAAGCCGACAGTATGCTTTTCGGTTATGTATGTCACCAATCTGATCGGTATGCGTCCGCCTTTTTTTACGCGTGGAAAATGCAGAGATGGGCATACCCACCAAAAGTCACACACCCATGGCCATTATGAAGACACCGCGGGTGCATGACAAGCACGAGATAACCGCAACGCATCTCTCTCTCGGAGAGGAGGCATGTGTCCCTGCAGTGGGGAAACATACTAAAAAAGGCTGATTTGTTATAAATATTATTTTATCATAGTATTAAATTTTAGTATATGTTTTTTATGTATGTATTGTATATATTTATACTGGACCAGACGGCGCCAAATTTTTCACAGCTACAATAATAATATGACTACTATTACATATTATTTTAAATAAAAATACGATTCTGTTATCACTCATTCGTAATGTAAACTTCATACAATATTTCTGTACTCCATTGATTATCATTAAATTACTGTTTTCATGTATATAGATAAATGTACTGGGATGAATTTTACTTAATTTTGCTGTATAAAATTATTTTAAATTATAAAATTTTATCTCATTTATATCGATTTATTATCATAATTATATCCATACATATGTACTCACATATGTGTCAGTGAATATCAAAAAAGTTCAATATAATTAATATAGTGATAAATGTAATTAAAGATATTAAAGTTTTACTATATGTTAAATACTACAACATGATTTTTAGTAAATATAACGAGTACACAACCATATAATAAAAGTTATTAAAGATTGGAATAAGGTAGTCTTAGACCAAAGCGCATAAATTTTAATTTTAATTCAGAACTTAATTCACCTTAATATTTTACCTAATGAACTTTCAAATTTTGTCGGAATAGAACTTGTAGTTTACGTTTAGAAGTTCATACGTTTGATATATCAGCTGCGCATTTTAAAAACGTGCTCAGGGCACGCAACCTCTGATTGTAGGGCTCTCGGTTATCGGCCGAAGTTATCACGTATTATGTATAGGTGGTGCAAAAATGTGTCACCTACTTTTCGCATATTGAAGGTCGCTACAATAATTATTTTATAATATCATTTTTATGATGATCAAATTTAAACTGTACGACACCCATGTCACGGACATACAGATAATGTTCGACCATGACATAAATTATGAAAAAAAAAATCAAAATAGCAGTACAGAATCCAGATTGTATATAACTTAAGAGATAATTTCATTATATTGGTTGAAAAGAAACAGTTGCGATAGAATAAAATTCGATAGGTTGCGTTAAAATGTAAGATTATAAGTCATTCTCATTTGCTATCCTTTTGTGTCTTTGGAACTCACTTCAACTCATTGCTCGCTTAGTAACCTTAGTTTTATCAAGGCTTTTTTTCGTAAAGTAAATGTACATGAAGTGTCACATTGCTTTTTAAATGTACTTGACAGGTGACAAATTGCCATTGAAAAAAGTGCATTACTTAATATTTGCGATGTGCGAATTTTCGACTACTTTGATATACGGGTGTGTAAAGGTAAATTAATCAAAACGCGTGAGTGTTCTACTTACTGACAAGTAACTGGCGTGATCTAGATTACAGAAAAATACATGCATAATCATTTGTTTGTAAGACGCCGCTACATCGAAGGGAACTTTAGAAGGACTGAATTGCAGGGGAAGTAGGGGCACAGTCACGTAGCTTATAAACGTAATAAAGTACTAAATTAGATTACCTTAATAAATTTTACTGACTGAATTTTCATTTATCTAAGTTATAAAATAAAACTGAAATCATGGCTACTGTATTCAATACTAGCCGCACTTCGCGATTCATTCACCCGCGGTACACATCGCAACAGCAGCAGGGACGCAATTAAGTGATCCGCAGCAGAACCAACGTGACCGACATCGCCCGAAGAATTGCATAACTTAAGTGGAAATGGACCGGCCACATAGCTCGCAGAACTGATGGCCGAACGGTTCTAGAATAGCGGCCACGTACAGATCATGGACCAATCCGGTCGATCTGGTTAGAATTACGGTTGTCCACTGGATGACGGCGGCAGGAGACCGATCTTTTTGGCAATCAATGGGGGAGGCCTACGCCCAGCAGTGGACGACTGTCGACTGAAAGGACGAGGATAAGTTTGAGATTTTCTTTAAAAAAGGAAGGAGGAGGAAATTAAAACATGGCAGGTTTGCCGGAACTTAGCCGGTTTCTGAGTACTAAATCCCGAATAACGTTTACAAATATTTTATATATTTTAATTTTTTTTTTTCACAAGAGTGCATGTATGTACATTCCATAACTTTAAATGGGATATGTTTTGTTGGACTGTCTTTAGTTCGGTACAGACGATGGTATAATTTGTAAGTAAATAATACGGAAATATTTAGAACAACTCGAGAATATTTGAGAATAGTTTGAATACATACATTTTAATAATTGACTATAATCTTTGTTATAGTCTAATACGTTTAGCGTCATGGTTATTCGCACAAACGCTGAAATTTGTAGCGTTCCAATGTATATTACAAGAATTGTTGTAATAAAAATAATATTTCTCTCTCCATAACTTACTTCATCTAAGTACTTGTTATGTGCGATTTTAAAGTGTGTTGCAGATTCATCAATATTTTTTTCTGAATCTTACGAGTAGGCACGTCAGTGGTGAGCACGACCGCTGCTGTAAAGCTACGTGGATGATGCTCATAGATACAGTGATGTGCAAATTATCTGACTCATTACATTATGCGTATGTGCAAATGACAAATCTGATATTTTGCCTACATTTGATTTCACACGTACCATGTACGTGCTCAGAAAAAATCAGTCGGTATCTACTTTGAAATATATTACGAAATGTATTTCATCTTGAGTGTGCACTTATACTTCACGCTCTGCAATATTTTTGTTGTCATTTAAATTCTTGACTATAAATTTATAGCTAAGAAATCGGCGAAAATTTTATTGGTAGTTAAGACTGGTATTATCACCTAGACAATCTTGAGCACTGTCACATGATGGTCATTATCTTAGAGTATAACAAGGTGCATGTTAAATAGTGTGCAGCTGAGTAATATATTGTTAAACAGTGTAGAGATAATACAAAAATTTCCTAGGTTACTCACTGAAAGAAGAGTTTTCTATTGATGAAAGAATTTTTAAAATCGGTTCAATACTTTTTGAGTTTATCTAAAACAAACCATATATATTTTTTTCTAAGTAATTTGCCGCCCTTTGTGTTTGCGTGAAATAATTTATTTTCAAGGTTAGGCAGAGATTTTGGATTTCCATTTGGCGCGATCCGAGCTCACCTCTCTCGCTTCTTCGACATCCATACATCTACGCATAGAAGCTCGTCAGTTCCGGTTACTCCTTATATCGCCCTTTTTTTAGTATGTTACCAATCGGTTCGATCTAAGTTCCCCTAGGACGTCCCCTACCAGCGCTCACGTCTACGTCACGCCTAACATACTTCTTAAGGATCGCATCATTCAAAATCTTGTACGTGTCTAACATGTCTACTAAACGTACATCCCAAAAACACAAACTCCTCTACCTGTTCCACTTCTTTGCTATTAACATTAATACTAATTGCTGTCTTACTTTGTTCTCTTTAAAACACCATTATATATAAATACCTCTACCTTCCAATGAAATGATTCATTGGAAGGTAGAGGTATTACATTCAGCATACATTTTAAGTCTTCCGCCGAAGACGCAAACACGATCTGGTCATCGGCGTATAAGAAACATTTTACAAGTAGCTCACCCATTCTTAATCCACGATCGTCGTTTTACAAACATTTCAAACAATCATCCATAAAGAGATTAAACAGCCACGGGGATACTACACTGCCCTGTCTTACACTTTTATTGATGCTAAACCAGTCTGAGTATGCCCCGTTAATTCTAACACATGCGGTAGACTCTTCATAAAGAGATTTTAACGCTTGTATTAGATGACTGTTCAATCCAAACGAAACCCAGGTTGACCATAGAATATCTCTTTTCAGTCTACGAAGGCACAGAAAACTTTTTGGCTTACACCCAAACTTTTCTGTGAACTTTCGTAAAGAAAATATCGGATCCATGCAGCCCATTCCTTTCCTAAAACCTGCTTGCACATCCCACATTTTTTCTTCTGTTTCAGTCATGACTCTTTCAATCAGTACTTTAGCATAAAGTTTTCCCACAATGCTAAGAAGGCTGATATCTCGGTAATTTTAGAATCATACTGCAAACCTTTTCCCTTGTATAGAGGGACGATGACAGATTTACACCAATCTTCTGGTACTAGGTCAAGTCCCCAACATATATTGAAAAAGACTCACAGCAGGCTTGTAACTAAACCTTCTCCAGCTCTCAGCATTTTAAGAGAAATCCTGTCATTCTGTCATACCTGGGTGCTTTACCCAATTTTTTTCATCGCAATCAAAATTTCATTCCAATTTATCTCATTTTCTTCATCATTGTCTGCCGTATGCGAAACCAATGCCTCTTCACATTCAAACAATCTTTCAAAATATCCCTTCCATCTCTTTAAAATTGAGAGTTCATCATTCAGAATATCCCTATTCTCATCACGAACAACATTTATTCTCGATTGTATTGACTTTCCTCTAGTATTTTCGACCAATTTTCAAAACATCGCTATGTTTGCCTGGAAATCGTCAGACAATATTTTTTTTATTCCTTTCCTGTCTTTCTTGCTTCTTCCTATTCACTTTCTCTTTCACTCTCTTTCTCAAGCAACGGAATCGTAACTCAATCCTTTCAATATCTTAATCCGTACAGTCTGATTTCCTGGCTCTTGCTGCTAGTAAATCGAGAAATAAGCCATGCTTTCTTCTTTGCATTCACTTCCATTCGGACTCATCTATCTCAACATACCGTGTTATCTCTCCTTGAGTCCTTCCTCTTACTCACTTCACATGCTTCGGTGGCAGCTTGCACTAACCCATTCTATATTTTACCCCAAACACTCTCAACATCCATTTCTTTCAAATTCCTTTCGTTTAACTTGCAAAATTTTTCTTCCAGACAACTTAAATATTTTTCTTTCACACTATCATCTTGCAACAGCTCTACTCTAATACGTTCTATCGGGTTAGAAGCAGGTCTTTTTTATATTTCAATTTGTTTTCACTACACGTAGTTTCTAACTCAACGAGGAAGTGCAGTTCATAGACATGGTGTCCTGATGAGTCATAATTCAAGCCTCAGGGCGGTGTTCTGTGCAACGGTTGGCCTGATGTGACTCACTTGTTTTACCGGTGATGATTATATCCGGATATTTTCATATTTCAGTGAGACATATTCTAAATGTCAGTGTGCACTTATTAATACGTACCGAAATCCTGTGTTCGATTTAAAGCCTAGCCGAAAACAGTCTAACAGTGGTAGA